>JAQZBX010007829.1:23182-49700 GCA_029593785.1 Cabassous unicinctus | reverse complement strand
AACAGGAGCCCCTGTTTGCCATGTGGGAGGCCCGGGTTCGCGTCCCGAGGCCTCCTTGTGAGGGCAGGCCCACTCGCGCGGCGCTGTGGGCTGATGCGGCAAGACCTCACAGCAAGGGGGAGATAAGCAGACACAGAGAAGACACGCAGCGAATGGACACAGCAGCACAAGCAGCAAGGGGGAGATAAATAAATAAAAATAAATAAATCTTTAAAAAAAAAAAAAAGAAAAGAAAACTGCAAAACATTGCTAAAAGAAACCAAAGAAAACTTAAATGGAAGGACATTCCGTGTTCATGAACTGGAAGATTAAATATCATTAAGATAGCATTTCTACCCAAACTGATTTACATATTCAATGCAATTTCAATAAAAATCTCACCAGCCTTTTTTTTCCAGTAATGGAAAAGCCAATTACCAAATTTATTTGGAAGGGTAAGGAGCCCCGAATAGCCAAAAATGACTTGAAAAAGAAGAACGAAGTCGGAGGACTCTCACATCCTGACTTTAAAGCATTGTACTTAGCTACAGTGGTAAAAACAGAATATACAGGGAAGCGGGTGTGGCTCAGTGGATAGAGCCCCCGTTTACCATATGAGAGGCCCCGGGTTCGCTTCCCAGTGCCTCCTTGTGAGGGCAGGCCGGCTCGCGTGGCGCCGTGGGCTGATGCGGCAAGACCTCACAGCAAGGGGGAGATAAGCAGACACAGAGAAGACAAGCAGCGAATGGACACAGCAGCACAAGCAGCAAGGGGAGGATAAATAAATTAAATAAAAACAAAACAAAACAAAAAAAAGAATATACAAAGAACTCGACAACTTAACGATAAAAAGACATCCCAATTTTTAAAAAGGCAGAGAACATCTCTCCAAAGAAGATATACAAATGGTCAGTAAGCACATGGAAAGCTCATCATTCATTATCATCATTAGTCCTTAGGGAAATTAAAGCCACAGTGAGACACTTCCTATCCACTAGCATGGCTAAAATAAAAAAGAGACAATAAAACAAATATTGATGAGGATGTGGAGAAATTGGAACCCTCATACATTGCTGGCAAGAATATAAACTGCTGCAGCTGCTTTGGAAAAGTTTGGTTGTTCCTCAAAATGTTAAATACAGTGTTACCATATGTGACAGTATGAATTTTGTGAATCCCAGAAAAAGATTATGTTCTTGAACTAATCTGTCCCTGTGGGGGTGGGGCCCTTCAGTTGCATTAAATTCGGTTGAGGGGCCTTTGATTAGATTACTTGATAAGATCATTGTCTGTTTTTTTGTTGTGTTGTTGTTTTTTGTAAAGGGCCTGACAGTAAATATTTTAGACTTTGTTTAGAGTCTTTGTCGCTTTAGGGCTTTTGATTGGACAGCATCAGTGAGGCATGAGCCGGCTTGGGTCTCTGCCCTCTTGCTGGGTATGATATAAATAGAGACACAGGGAGAATGCAAGCTGCTGCCATTTTTTATCCTGCCATGTGAGAGAGGACCCCGTGTTCGCCTACAGCTGCAGAAAGGCAGAGAAGCCCTGAGAGATTGAGAGAGGAGGCCCAGAAAGAGACAAGACCTGTGCTTCGTGCCCATAACTGAGCTCCAGGAGATGGTAGATTCTGGAGGGGAAGGCAGGGACCTCAGTAGAGATCGGCTGCCATCTTGCTTCACCACATAGCCGGACCCCAGGATCAACAGTAGCAGACTTTGGTGAGAAAGCATCTCTGATGGTGCCTTGATTTGGACATTTCACGGCCTCACAACTGTAAGCTTTTACCGTACAAAAAATTCCCATTATAAAAGCCAACCCATTTCTGGTACTTTGCTTTGGCGGCCTTTTGGCAAACTAAGATACTATATGACCCAACAAATCCACTCCTGGGTGTATATTCAAGAGAAGTGAAAACATAGGTCCACACAAAAACTAGCATACAAATTTTCATACAGCATTATTCACTTAAAAAAAGTGGAAATAACCCCGCTATCCACCAACTGATGAATGGATCAATTAAATGTGGTATTTCCATACAATAGAACATTATATTTGGCAATAAAAAAGAATTAAGTGCTGATACATGCCACACTATGAATGAACTTTGAAAATATTAAGCTAAATGAAAGAAGCTAGTCACAAAAGATGACCTATTGTAAGGTTTCCTTTATGCGAAATGTCCAGAATAGGCAAATCCATAGAGGAAGAAAGTAGATTAGCCGTTGCCCGAGGCTGAGGGAGTGGCTAGGAATGGGGATTGACTGCTAGTGGGTCCAGGATTTTTTTTTTTTTTTTGGGGGGGTGCAGTATGAAATATATATAAAAGTAGATTGTGGAGGGGAGCAGATGTGGCTGAAGCAATTGGGCGCCTACCTCCCACATGGGAGGTCCTGGGTTTGGTTCCCGAGCCTCCTAAGGAAGATGAACAGACAACAAGCAGACAGGGCGGGAGGGAGGGATAAAAATTAAAATAAATTTTAAAAAATTTAGATTGTGGTGATGGTTGCCCAGCTCTGTGAAAATACTAAAACTCGCTGAATTGTGTAAGTGGGTGGATTTTATAGTATGTGAAATGTATCTAAATAAAGCTATTAAAAAAAATTAGTTTTGAGGATTGAGAAAAAAGTATTGCTATAAAGATTCAATGACACAATGTAAAAAAGAAAAAGGTAGAAGTGGAAACATGCTCCTGGCAAAGACAGGTTTATTCAGCATTCATTTACTAGTACTTGCCTTGTGCCCAGGTACGGGGCTGCATGGCTGGGCTGCAGAGGAGGCAAGGTGATCCTGCCCTCAGGAGCTCCCTGCCTGCTGTCCACAGGCCAGGTTGTCCATCCTGTCCTTGTCAGCTGTGTTCACAGGTGGGGAGACATAATGATGGCTGTTGCATGGATAGGTGATGCTGCCAACTGGCTGCATCTTCAGATTTTTTTTAGTTTGTTTTGTTTGGGTTTTTTGTTTTTAAGCAGTGGGGATGGATTTGTGATCCAGCCACATCCTTAAAATATATATATAAAAAATTAGAGTTGTGAGCTTACAAAACAATCTTGCATAAGGTGCAGAATTCCCATACATCACCACTCCACCCAGTCACATCCTTCTTGCATACCGTCTCCCCCCAGGATGGAGCAGTGGGAAGCAGTGGGAAGAGGGCTTGGGGTGTAGTGATTCCAGAAGAGACAAAGCTGGCAAGCTTCTCCACGGGAAGGGGGAGGGTGGAAGCTTTCATCCTAGTCCAGCTGCATCAGGCCTGGACTGACTCAGGAATGGCGGTTGTAAGGGGAGGGCCAGGGAGAAAGAAGTTAATCCAAGTTCATCATTGTGCGTCTGGCACTCAGCACAGTGCCAAGTGCATAACGGGGCCCCACATAGGCCATGTTTAATGAGCTGAACTGAAATCAGTTTAGGTTGTCAAATGTCACTTATTGCCTGTTAAGAACCTCTGGGTATTCCACAAATGGTGCTGGGGCAACCGGAAATTCATATGCAAAAGAATGAATGTGGACCCCTACCTTTCTCCATATACAAAAATTAATTCAAAATGGATCAATGACCTAAATATAAAAGCTAAAATGATATAATTCTTACTAGAAAACATGGGGAAATATCTTCAGGGCCTTGTAGGAGGCAGCGGGTTTTTATGTTTTATACCAATAGCACATACAACAAAAGAAAAAATAGACAAAATGGACTTCATTAAAATTAAAAACTTTTTTGCATCCAAGGGCATTATCAAGATAGTGAAAAGACAACCTACAGAATGGGAGAAAATATTTGTAAATCATATATCTGATACGGGTTTAATATCCAGAATATATATACAACTCAACAACAAAAAGACAACTCAATTTAAAAATGGGGGAGCAGATGTAGCTCAAAGGGTTGAGCGCCTGCTTCCCATGTACCAGGTCCCGGGTTTGATCCCCAGTACCTCCTAAAAACAAACGAAAAAAATCAACTCTCATTGGGGAGTGGATATAGCTTAGTGATTGAGCACCTGCTTTCATGTACAAAGTCCTGGGTTCATTCCCAGTACCTCCTTAAAAAAAACACACAAAAGGGCCAAGGATCTGAATAGACATTTCTCCAAAGAAGGTAATCAAATGGCCAAAAAGTAGGAATGTAAAATAATGCAGCCACTGTGAAAGAAAACAGTGTGGTGGTTCCTCAAAAAATAAGGTGTAGAATTACCATATGGGCGGCAATTCCACTCCTAGGTGGAAGAACTGCAAGCAGGGACTCAGATAGATCTATATACCAATGCTCATTGCAGTATTGTTTACAATAACCAAAAGGTGATAGCAACCCAAGTGTCTATTAACGGATGAATGGATAAATGTACATCCACACAATGGAATATTATTCAGCCATAAAAAATGAAGTGCTGGTATATGCTACAACATGGATAAACCTTGAAGCCATGTTGAGTGAAATAAGCCAGACATAAAAGAACAAATATTGTATGGTTTCTCTTATAAGAAATACTTAGAATAAGCAAATTTATAGAGTCAGAAGCAGAGTAGTGGTTACCAGGGGTGAGGCAGGGGGAGAAATGGGGAGTTATTGCTAAATGAGTATGAGTTTTGGTTGGAATGATGAAAATAGTCTGGAAATAGATGATGGTGAAAGTTACACAGGTTGTCAATGTACCTAATGTCAAAGAATTGTCCACTTAAAATAGTTAAAATGATTTTTACTTTATAATTTACCACAATTAAAAATAAATAAGATTAAGTTTTTTAAAAACCGGGGTAAAGGCTAATTCCAAATGAAAACAGTTTTAGGGTATTGTAACAGTAACTTTTAAAAGCAGTCCTTAATTTGTGTTCTGATATAATTTAGGTGATAAAAATCAGGAAAAGGAAATAAAGGTCGGGATAGGAATGGTGTGGTGTGAGGGAAAAATTTTCCTTTGTCATAGGATCAGGATGGAATTCTGGTGCCCAGTTGGCAGTCTTTCATGCTTTGGGGTAGATGTGAGTTTCCATCTATTCCAGAGTGCTAGACTGAAATTTTACTCTGATTTAGGCCTTATCAGAGAAACTCCAAGTTGACATTCCACAGAGGGAGGCCAGGCAGGGAACTTATCTGAGCCCTCTCAGCTGTGTGGGGTCTGTGGCGAACTGGAGAGCAGATGCCCCTTCTATGCAGCCACTCACTCCAGGGGTCAGTGGGCCCGGAGTTGCCAGAAATCCCAATTTTTTGAGAAACGCTGGATATTCAAGAATTTTATGTACTATAGTGTGTTCTAGGTGGAGAAGAGAGCCCAGTTTGTAAACAGAAAAAAAAAAAGAAAAAAAAAGAATTTTATGTACAAGAGATTTCAATATCATATAGTCCCAAAAAACCACATCTCTGAGCCAGTTTTTTCTTTTGACTTAATCGCCATCAACAGTCTTGACCCCTGGACCTACAGTAATCCAATGAATGCAGTGTGGGTGTAGGTCTCCTGTGGTGACAAAAGGCTGTGAAGATGAAGCCATCCCAAGCAGGACTCCAAGCCAGGTGAAAACACTGTGGCACTAACACTGGAGCCGGTTGAAACCAGAGGGAGGGCAGTCTATTGGAAGGGGAGCTAAGAACTTGCTCATCCAGGATACCCTACCGGCTGGAAGGGGTGGAGAGCAGTTGCCCTCTAGAGTGCCGACACCGAAGGCAGTACCCCAAGCAGCCCTCATTTACCTTTAGTGGCTGTCACCTCTCTGCGAGTCTACAGGAGGGGGCTCAAACAAAAAAAGTCTTTAGAGGCCAGGCAGCAATGAAACCCTATGGCTGTGTTTATAAGACTACTGCTCATACAAATCACACCTCCAAGCACCATTTGTGGCCACCCAGGCCCTTCTGGAACCTATTTATCTATTTGACCTGTTCTTCCTCTTGTGCTAACACATTCCATATGTTTAACTACCTGTTGTGTAGAGATAATTAGGAAAAGAAAAAAATCACTTTGAAACTATTGGGAAATGCTCAGGAGGAGAAAGTCCTTAATTCCAGTATTTAAGGATTTGATGAGTAAGTCTATGTTAATAATATATAATACATCTTATCTTACAAATCACTTGAACATACTTTATTGTATTTCTCAAAGTCTTTGGACTGTGACTCACAGTAAGAAATGCCGTTGACATTGCTGGCCAGTTATCCAGTACACATATACATGGAACCATATGAAATTGACACTATTCCACCCTTTTGACTTATAAAATGGCAATTACATATTGTTCAACCTATATTATAACTCAAACAAAAGTTTCATACACTTTTTTTAGTGTCATCCATTAACTTTTTTAAAGGTTGTTTGCAATACACTAAATCGATTTCACCACCACCAATTTGAAAAATAAACTGCTTTATTTAATCCTCATAACTTTTAAGGCAGGAATCATCAAGGTTTATCCCAGGGACGAGTTACCCCAGGCAGCTCCTGTTTACTATTCACTATTACTGTAGTAACAGTTTTTCTTTTTTAATCTGCATAAGAACCTCACGGGATGGGTACCATCACTGAGAAATATGGAGTTCAGAGAGGTCAAATCACTTGTTTCCAGGCACAACCACAGGACTAGGTATAGGCCGGATCTGAATAGTCAAGCTGTTTTCACTGCCATGAAGCTAACACCCAGACCCAGGGCTTCTTACCCTGAACCTGGGCTTTGCAGCATCACCGTTCTAAGCTCCCGCCACCTCCTATGGACTTTCTTGGCTTTTCAGAGAAGTGTGTTGTTTTAGCAGATACCATGAAATGGATTGGCTTTTTAAACAATGGGAATTTTTTAGCTTACAATTCTGAGGCTGAGAAAAATGTCCAAATCAAGGCGATACTATCTTGACCTGAAGACTGGCCACTGGGGATCCTTGGGTCCTCTGCCAGCAAGGCACATGGCAGCCTCTGCTGGTCTCTCCCTTCTCTTCCCAGTTTCATTGCTTTCAGCTTCTTGCTTCTCTGGCTTTCTCTCTATTCATTCCATTTATAAAGGACTCCAGTAAGAGGATTAAGACCCATCCTAAATGAGATGGGTCACACCTTAATTGAAGTAGCCTGGTCAAAAGGTCCATACCTTTTGACCTTTTAATCCACAGAAATGGATTAAATTTAAGAACATGCCTATCTGAGGTACATACAGCTTCAACCCCCTACAGGCATGTGTGTGTGTGTGCGCGTGTGTGCCCAGCTACACTTTCAGGCCTTTGCACTGGCTGTGGGGTGGGCTTTATCTTGGGGCCCACCCCCTCCCCCTGTCCAGCCTGCAGCTGGAAGTCTTCACAGATCTCCAGCTCTCCTCCCTGCCCCCACCGGCGGACGGGAGGCAGACTATCTCCAGATGTACGTCTGCCAAAGACCCCCCACTGTAGAAGATGATGAATGAGAACCGGGAAGCCAGCCTAGTGGGAAAGTGTCCTCGCTGTGAAAAGAGAGAGGAAGGAAAGTTGGGGCGGGGGTGGGGGGTGGGGAGGGAGGGCAGGGGAAGGGGGTTGCGCGCAGCGCCGGAGGCGCGCAAGTCTGGACACCCGGGACCCAAGGTTCCTTGGCTTGGCCAGTGAATTTGCCTCTCTGGACTCCTTCCCTGGTATCTGGGCTGTATTTTCTCATTTACTGCACTCCCCTACAATCCACTCAGCGGCTCCCTCGGTATTTGCTTCCAGCTTTCCCAGTGCCGGGGTTGCCAGTGCTGCTCTTTCTGCTCCACCACACTGCTCTCCAGTCCTCGCCCGGGTTTCCTCTCAGCCAGTCCCTCCCAATTCTCTCTACCATTCTCTGGTTCAGGGGGGCGGAGTCGTAGCTCCTCTCCTGTTCCTTTAAGAGGCGTCGGCTCCTCCCCTTTCGGGGTCGCCGTCTGACGCACGATGACAGCAGCGAGTTTGGTATGTCTATGCAAATATGCGCCCCCTGCGGGCCAATGGAGAGCGGAGGTGCCGGAACCGCGGACCAATGGGGCGGGGGCGCTGGGGCTCACCATATAAGGAGCGGCCTCGCCATAAAAGGAAACATTGTATCTCTTTATATGGGGGGAAGGGTCGGGGGATCCCTCCGCCGCCAGCGCGTGGTCCCGGCCCCCTCCACCCGCCGTCTCGGCCGCGGCCAGCAGCCCCTGCCCCCCGGGGGACGCTGACGGCCGCCGGGCGCGCCGCCCGAGCGTACGGACAGGGGGCGCTGCGCGCGGCCTGGGGCAACCCGGGCCACAGGGGTAGGAAAGTGAGGGCCCAGGTCGGCCCGGGCGTGCAGGGGCCCCGGGTTCGCGGCGGCGGCGGCGGCGGCAGGGATCGCCGCACTAGCAGCAGCGCGAGCGCCGGGCTGAACCGGGAAGCCGATGGCGGCGGCGGCGACGGCTCCGGTTCCGCGCTGACTGCCCGTCCGCCCTCCTGCATTGAACGCCATGTTACCGAGCCAAGCTGGGGCCGCGGCGGCGCTGGGCCGGGGCTCGGCCCTGGGGGGCGGCCTGAACCGGACCCCGACGGGGCGGCCGGGCGGTGGAGGCGGCGGCGGCGGGACTCGCGGGGCTAACGGGGGCCGGGTCCCCGGGAACGGCGCGGGGCTCGGGCCGGGCCGCCTGGAGCGGGAGGCTGCAGCGGCGGCGGCGAGCACCCCGGCGCCCGCCGCGGGGGCCCTCTACAGCGGCAGCGAGGGCGACTCGGAGTCGGGCGAGGAGGAGGAGCTGGGCGCCGAGCGGCGCGGCCTGAAGCGCAGCCTGAGCGAGATGGAGCTCGGCGTGGTGGTCGGCGGGCCCGAGGCGGCGGCGGCGGCCACCGGGGGCTACGGGCCGGTGACCGGCGCGGTGAGCGGAGCCAAGCCGGGTAAGAAGACCCGGGGCCGCGTGAAGATCAAGATGGAGTTCATCGACAACAAGCTGCGGCGCTACACGACCTTCAGCAAGAGGAAGACGGGCATCATGAAGAAGGTACCGGGCGGGGAGGCTGGCGGGCCACGGGGGACCGGGGAGGGGTGGGGATGAGCAGGGGGAGCTCGGGAGGAAGGCAGAGCTCGCGCGGAGGTGAGAGGCGGCGAGTCCGCAGGAGGTGTGTGGGAGGGGATGGCTGTTACCCCGGGTGGGTGAAAGGGGAGGGGCCGCCCGGGCAATGTGGGGAGAGGGGAGATGCCGCGAACGCCCGGGAAAGGGGGGAAAGGCGCCGAGGTGGGAGTGACCGGCGCGGCAGAGGAAGAGGGCCCTCGTGGAGCGAAGGGGTGAGGAAGCGCTGCGAGGCTGCCGGGTCTGGAGGTCCAGTGCGCTCTCGTGTTGGGAGTGGGCGCTGGGAAGGTAGGGAGGTGGGGGTGAGCACTGGTAAGGGGGGGAGCAGGAGTAAAGGTGGGGAGGTGAGGAAGCTGGAGCTGAGAGGGGAGCAGTAATGAAACTGGGCGAGCCTGTGTGGGAGAAAGGTGGGCACCACCGGAGTCCTGCTGGCTGGAGGGACAGGCAGGGCTGGGGACCCAATGGGGCTCTAGAGCCTCAGGTAAGGGAGCAGGGCAGGAGAGCTGGTGCTGCCCTGAGCAGCATGGACCAAGCCCCGCGATGGTCATGTGTCTTCCATTGCTATCCACTGGAAGCCTGCATGCTCCAGGTGGGACAGGCAGTGGAACTGCTTGCCTTTGGGACAGGTGGGGTTTCCAGCCCTAGGGAAAATCTGTGCATGGAGTTTGGGGGGAACGCAGGGAGATTTACAGAGGTACCTAGAAATTCTTCCTCTGCCAGCCAGTTATCTGGGAAAAGGGATGAGGAGAGGAGTTATCTTGGGGTGCAGAAGACAGAAAAGGGATGAAAGCAGAGGAACTAGGAGATAAGAAGCTAGAACATTAGGGACATTGGCTAGTATTTATATTTGTCCCATCTAGAAAGCAGCTGAGCTGCTCCCAAAGGTGGGGTATAGAACCTTGTTGGGAGTGAAGATCACATCTCTGGGGCCATCCTTAAAGGTATCCCTGCCTGGGCTTATATGGGGTAGGAGGTGCTAGTCATTTCCCATCTTTCATCACTCCTGGCACTGCTGTATCAGTGTCCCTTGTCACTTGGTCATCAACAGACAAGGTTGGGGGTGCTCATGAAGGAAAGCTCTGATGCAAGACCATCTTTTCCTTCCATACTTACCTTTCCTCCCCAAGACAAAGAAAGAAAACAGGGTAGTGTACAGTGTTATAGAGCAGAAGGACAAATGAGGCCATGGCAACAGGTTAGGGCCTGTGTAGTTTATAGGAAGAAACTCAGGGAGCTTAGTTTATCCCTAATGCTTTGTGTGACTTCCTGTGACAGTGAGGAGGGTATGGGAGCTGTTTCTCCATGAGGCTTGGGGCACCAAGCTATGCGGGGAGCAGCTAATTGGGCCCCTCCATGTCCACAGAGATTATTTGTTTTGTCTCCAGGGGGCCATGGCTATTTCCTTGGGGTATCTGCAAGTTGACAGGTTGATGCTGCTGCTCCTCAAAGAAGGAGCATGAGTGGTTTGCTGTACCCCAGCTCACCTTCTGATATCTAGATAGGACCCCCTAGAGTCACTGGAGAGGAAGGTCATTGTCAGAGTGGGGGCTTGAGGTCACTGTGGTCTTCTCTTTCCTACTTCCTAAGGAAGGTAGACATGAAAAATTTTGCTGATCTGCCCATCTCCCCTCCCCTAGGCCTATGAGCTGTCTACGCTGACAGGGACACAGGTGCTGTTGCTGGTGGCCAGCGAGACAGGCCATGTGTATACCTTTGCCACCCGCAAACTGCAGCCCATGATCACCAGTGAGACTGGCAAGGCGCTGATTCAGACCTGCCTCAACTCGCCAGACTCTCCACCACGCTCGGACCCCACCACAGACCAGAGAATGAGTGCCACAGGCTTCGAAGAGACAGACCTCACCTACCAGGTGTCCGAGTCCGACAGCAGTGGGGAGACTAAGGTGTGTTTGGGTCCCCTTTGGGAGGGGAAGGACGGGGAGGGACTTGTTGCACAGAGAAGGGAGGGGGTCCCTCTCCCTCCCTCGCCCAGGACAGGTGCATAGGTGCCCACCGCTGTGGAGTGGAGCCGGGTTAGTGCCCCTTATCCTGAGGGACAGGTGTCCATCCTCGCTACCCTGACAGGAGGCCGGCCCCCTAGATAAGCGGGCGGCCTCCGTGCCCATATAAGGCCAGCTCCGGCTCCACGCCGGCCTCCCGCCCGCAGCCGGCCTGCCTGGCAGGGCCCTTGCATTCCTCCCGCCAGCTGTCTCCCAGTCCGGGGCGGGGGAGTAACTTAGCCCTGCCCTCCTGGCAGGATGGGCAGCCAGAGAGTAGGAAGGGAGCCCTCCCGGGTCCCAGGGTCCTGGGAACCCAGCATGGTCAGCAGGCTGGCTAGCTGGCTGTGCCGGAGACTACCGTATTAGCCAGCTGCCTACCTTCTCAGAGTGTCTGGGCCTGGGCACATAAGGGAGTGTGTGCACCCGCTGCCAGGGCTGCCGGCCCTAGTTACGCCTCCTCCTTCCTTTTCCCGGTTAGGAAAGGGGGCAGGGCTTCCTCCCTTGCTCATCTTGGGAAGCTCCACCTTCCGGGTGTCCTTAACTGGCCAATCAAAGGAAGCGGCACTGTTTGCCTTAGCAACGCCTCTGCCAATCAGGGGCCTCCAGCCCAGTTGCTTAGCAAACATCCCGCACTGTCCCACCCCAACCCCCCTATCTTTGAGCCCCCTAGTCGCCTCAGTTCTCAGCTCTCATGGTTTCCTCCTTCCCCTTCTAAGAACAAAGGCTCCCTAAGGGGAGAGGCAGTACTCTAGACTCCCCCCTCCCTTAGTGGCGTATCATCTGTAATAATTTTCAAACCTTTTACCAGGAGAGTTCATTTATTTCCAGGAAACTTTTGGATGAATGGGTTCCTTTGATAGTTTAAATCTTAAATATGTGGCATAAAATGCTTCGTTGCCACACCCCCAACATCTTTCTCCAACCCTAAGTTCCTGAAAAACTCTTAGTCCCCATCTCAGAAGGCTGGCAAATCAGAGTGGGAAGGGCCCTTTTTTAAAAAAAGTGAACATCTTGCCCAGCCTCCTCACGTTTACAGAAGAAGAAAACTGAGGCTCAGAGAGAGGAAGCGATGTCCCAGGGTTCCCCAGATGGTCACTGCCAGAGCTGGGAACAGACCCCAGGCCTCCTGACTCCTCAGCCAATGTTGATTACCACCGTCTGCTGGGACAAAGAGTTAGGGAATCCCAGCAGACATTTAGAGAGCAATTTCTATGCACCAGGCACTGGTCTAAGTGCTTTATGTATGTTAACTTGTTTAACCTTCATGCAACCTATGAGATGGATACTTTCCCCTTTTTCCAGATAGGAAACTGAAGCTCAGTAGGTAAAGGGCAGAGCTGGGATCTGAACCCAGGCAAACTGGCCGACGTCTGAGCTCTCAGTCACCACACAAAGCTTCTGCAGGGGTGGGGTCTGGTAGAGGCTCACTGCTCCAACTTTACTCTGGGTATAGGACACGCTGAAGCCAGCATTCACAGTCACCAACCTGCCGGGTACCACCTCCACCATCCAGACAGCACCCAGCACCTCCACCACCATGCAAGTCAGCAGTGGCCCTTCCTTCCCCATCACCAACTACCTGGCACCGGTGTCTGCTAGCGTCAGCCCCAGCGCTATCAGCAGTGCCAACGGGACTGTGCTGAAGAGTACAGGCAGCGGCCCCGTCTCTGGGGGCCTCATGCAACTGCCTACCAGCTTCACCCTCATGCCTGGTGAGTTTTAAGGATCAGGGAGAGATCTATCCTCCCTGGGGCAAATCGAGCATGCTAAGGGTGGGTTTAGGGCTGGCACAAGGAGAACCTCTTTCCCTGCTCAAAAAGAGAGTAAATGGGCTAGAACTGGAGAGAAGCCTCTTGTGTCCCATTGACACTCATGCCCCTCCCCACTGAGACCCCTGCTTGTCTGTAAATTTCAACCATAACCCTCTGACCTTGTCTAGCTAGCCCAGCAATTGCCACAGGGACAGTAGACATTCTACCACTTCCTTATGTTGACTGGAGGGCAGATTATGTCCTTGATGGGTCAATGCCAGCTCCTGGGTCAACTGAAGTAGGTGGGAGGCAAAGGCTGGGGCAGGAGGAAGAGGGAAGGGCGAGAGCAGAGTGTGGAAACCCTGAGAGACAGGACAAGAAGAGCCTCTGGCTCCCAGGAAAGATAGTGATGGGAGTTGAGGACCAGTGTGCCAGACCCTGGGCCTGGGGGTACGTGAGGGTGCTTGATACAGGTGTGGCTGGGCGGGGTGAGCACAATTAAATCTCTGTCTCTTAGGTGGGGCAGTGGCCCAGCAGGTCCCAGTGCAGGCCATTCAGGTGCACCAGGCCCCACAGCAAGCGTCTCCCTCTCGCGACAGCAGCACAGACCTCACGCAGACCTCCTCCAGCGGGACAGGTATAGCTTGGAGCCCTGTCACCCTCCCTGCCCCATCTCCCCCCATGACGCCTTGGAGCAGGTACTCAGTAGCACCCTCTTATAACTAAGGTTGGAGAATTTTTTTAAAGTGGAGACTGGAACGTTAGGCACAATCCTTACAGGAGAGTTGGGTGAGGATGGCTGGGTTTCAAATCCTGCCCTGCAGTGGGGCAGTGGATTCTAGGAGGACATGAGGACCCATTGAAGCCAGCCTCCTCCTTCAGATGAGGAGTCTGAGGCCCCGAAAGCAGCAGCTTGCCCAAAGACACATATTTGCTTAATTACCAGGAAGGATTTATAGAGCAGTTGTCTCCTCATAGGAGGATATCCTAGGTTTGGGGTGGCCATAATTCCCCTGGGGTGTCTCTAGTTATTTCAGAAATGATGGGACACTTTCAAAATAATGGTACTTTTAAGTTCTTTTTACACAAAGTGTCGTGTGTGACTGACAGCACCAGCATCAGAGAGCCTGGTAGAAATGCAGTCTTAAACCTCACCCCAAACATACTGAATCAGAATCTGCATTTTAACAAGACTCCCAGGTGATCATATGCACATTAATGTTTGAGAAGCTCTGGTTTAAAAGACAGGTTTGTTAGCTGCACATTTAGGAAGAGGGAGGAGGAATGAGAACAAATATAATTGGGATGATGGAGCTCCCTAAAAGGAGAATCTGGGTTTCCCTAGAATGGGTCAGTCATTGTAATCTTTGTTGTTGTTTTTTTTTAAGACCCTAGGGTCTTGGAACAGAAAATTCAGCAGGTAGACATTCAAATAGAATAATGAGATAGGATAAAATGAAAGGTTGGGGCTCTTGTGTTCAAGGCCTTTCCTAGTCCATGACAGTGAGCAGAGTTGCAAATCTTGTTGGCTTCTGGTCTGGGAAATGGCAAGAGGGCTCTGGAGGTCTGGAATTCCTGGGGTTGGGGTGGGGGTTGTCAGAAGGGACTAGTGCTGTCCTCCCTGACATGTGTCTGTGTTTGCCAGTGACACTGCCTGCCACCATCATGACGTCGTCCGTGCCCACAACTGTGGGTGGCCACATGATGTACCCCAGCCCCCATGCGGTGATGTATGCACCCACCTCGGGCCTGACTGATGGCAGCCTCACTGTGCTCAATGCCTTCTCCCAGGCACCATCCACCATGCAGGTGTCCCACAGCCAAGTCCAGGAGCAAGGTGAGCGGCAGGGTGGGGCTGAGAAAGCAGGACTATTGCCTTTTAACTCGTATGCCCGCCCCTCCCCCATGTTCAGATGTGCACACTTGGATGCCTGCACACACACACACACACACACACACACACACACACACACTTGGATGCCTTCATACATACCCACGCAAATACACACACACATACTCTTGCATGCAAACACTTGTCTAACTGGACATTCACGCACACTTGGACACCCACAACCACATGCATCCCTGGGCACTTGCGTCTGAGGCTCACCTGTTTTTTTTTTTTAAATTTATTTAGTTTAAATTTTTACTTATTTTTTCTTTTCTTTTTTCATTATTTTTATTTTTAAATTTTTTCTCTCTTTTTTGGTTACTTTTAGTTCTTTTTTGTTTTTGTTCGTTTTTTTGTTTGTTTATTTTTCACCTGGTCGCTTTTGCATTTATCATCATTCCCCCAATATATGGAAGTTTCTTTTGAGCAATGATATGAGTTTTTGCTATGGTTTTCCAATGCAGGTGGCGTCCCCCAGGTGTTCCTGACAGCACCGTCTGGGACAGTGCAGATCCCTGTTTCTGCAGTTCAGCTTCACCAGGTATGTGGGGGTACCTTTCACCCCATCCCAGCCACTTCTTTATATTGACCTTGGGAGACCCCATTACCAGTTGGTCCAAGCCGGAATCCCTAGCCAGGAGGCCTGTTTTCCCGGTCAGGCTTGTGGCAGGCAGGCTGGCACACAAGCAGCTGGGAGGCTGAGCAGGCTGGTCAGCTCCTTCTCCCTCCCTTCCTCACCAACCCCCTTCCCCCCAGATGGCTGTGATAGGGCAGCAGGCCGGGAGCAGCAGCAACCTCACCGAGCTACAGGTGGTGAACCTGGACGCCGCCCACAGCACCAAGAGTGACTGATCCGCCCCGCCGCCCTGGACAGATGGCCTAAGGGACGGCACCACTTATTTATTGTTGCCTTTTCACGTTTTCTTTACACACACGTTGACGGGCCGCAGGAGGGAGGCGGGGAGGAGGAGTGGGTAGCCACAGAACTGAGCCCTCTCACTCCAGCCAAAGAAATGGGCCTGCCTGCTCTCCACCCCGTCCTCCCTCATCCTCCCCTCTGTCTAGCTCCACCTCCCATTTCTGTTGATGGTGGCGCTGCCTCCCTCCTCAGACTCCCCTCACCAGTTTGGCTCAATGTTTGCCCTGAGTATTAGCTATACCCAATGGGACCGTGCCCCACCTTCCCACACATGGGCCTTCTGTGGGACTAGGCACCGTGTCCTCCCCTGAGGAAGCAGTTGGGGCCCTCTCCCCAGCCTCCTTGCTGACCCTAGGTCAGCACTGTGTCTGCCACGGGCTGGGTTAAAAGAGCCCTGCCACTGCCCCTCAGGGAGCCAGCTGGGGAAATGGGGGCTTCTTCCCTCATGCTCCCACCTTGTGCCCCTTCAGCTCCTGAGTAGCTGGGCCTGTGCACTGGGCAGGTTCCTGGGGCCATCTGCCCTGCCTCGCCATTCCCCTTGGACCTCCAGGGGCTTCTGGGATGGAGGGAACCACCAGTGTTCCCTTCTCCCCGGCCCCTGTCTTCCCCACCCCTCTCCTCCCAGCTGCTTTACTTAAAGTTGATTTTGAACTTTTTATTTGAGGAGACGAAGTGAAAACAAATCTATAAATATATATTTTTAAAATATTTAACTTTTTTTTTATGGCGTTTTTCTCGTCCCCCTCCCTACCCAAACTCCCCTTCCCTGGGGAGCCCAAGGGCTCCCCAGAACTGACTGGGCCCCTGGGGACAGAGCCACCCCATGAGCTTGGGGCCCACCAGTGTGTGTGGGGGAGATTCTGGGATGGCCCGGTCCTGGGTTGTTTCCAGGAGAAAGCCGGGGGAGGGGCCCTCAGGCCATGCCCCGATGGGGTGGGGAGGGTGACCTACAGCTCTGGGCGTCTTTTTGCCCTATGGGGCTGTTGCTAGGGAGAGGGAAGAGGGAGACCAAATGTGGGGGTGGGGTGGGAGGGTGTCAGGTCTAGGCAACTGACTTCATTTGTGCCACACGCATGGGCATTGCAGCCTTGTGCCCCCCCAGGCCTGCAGCTGCCTGGGGCCCAAGTTGCAGTGAGCAGGGTGGGGTCTGGGAGGGGGTGAGAGGTAGGAATGGGGGTCAGAAGAAGTGAGAGCAGCTCTTGGGCTGAGTGCAGCCATAAGGGAGCCAGAAATGGGCAGCTCTCCCAGGGAGTGAGCAGCTACTGTAACTTTTTTAAATTAAGACAAAAAGCCTTGAAGAAAATGACTTTATTTTTCTAAGTGTAACCTCAGTATTTATGTAATTTGTACAGGGGCCGTGCCCCACCCGCCTCTCCCCTCTTTGGGGTAGACCTTGAGGGTGGGCCAGCATGGGGGAGGGTCTTTTACCCTGTGTCAGAGCCTACCTTCACCACCTATATCCAGAAAGGGAGCTTTTTCAGAAACAGGGCAGCAGTTGGAGTGGAGTTTTCGTAATGCTTTACAACTGCCTTCAGTAATAACAAACCTGCTTCTGTGATTAGGTGAAGGGGTGGGGGAAGATTTTACGCACAGCCTAGTTGTCAAGGGGATGATTTGCCGACACGTTTGAGAACCCCCTAACCTATAACCCCCACTGCTGTCTTACCCCAGTTTGGGGTGCTAAGATGGAAATCACCTTTCTGGGCTTTCTCCTGGAGATAGCTGGGGCTTATTGGTGGCTTACCAGGCTGGGACATGGCAAAGCAGGGGCCAGAGAGTGGGGGAGCTTGGGACTCAGGTCTGTAACTGCCCAGCCCCCTTTCTCTGCTCTTGTTTCACTCCACCACCACTCACTCACTCCCCACTCCCCCACCCATGGGAGGAGACTCTGATGAATTCCTACTCTCCTTCCCACAAAAGACAGACCCAGTGAATGAATCAGACAAAGTGCTTATAATGTGTGTTGTGTGAGCGTGGCCTTGTGAGAACATGTGTGTGTCAAGGATGAGGTGGCATTTATATGTGCTGCGACCCTTGGTATTTCCCTTCCTTGGTGGCTCTGGGGTATGTGTGTGTGTTTGTGTGTGTGTACCTGAGTGAATGTGTATGTGTGAATGTGGGTGTGTATGTCAGTGGTTTCTACTTCCCCTGGGATGCTGACCCAGGAATAGTGGACATGGTCACAGTCCTATGTACAGAGCTTTCTTTTGTATTAAAAAAATACTCTTTCAATAAATGTATCATTTTTGTGCACAGACTGTGGGGTCTTCGCCTGTTTTTCCACATAGGGAGGGAGGGAGGTGTGAACACAAAGCAAACCCCAAAACAGTTGGTGCTCTGAGAAGCAAGCCCTTTTGCTTGATGAAAACTGAAATGCTAAGGGATAGTTTGGGTTGTTGAACCCTACCAGATTTAATTTAAGGAACATTTTGGGGGGCAGGGGCTTTTCTCCCTGTGCATGGCTTAGCTAGGGGCTTAGGTCAAGGTGGAGTTGAGCAATTTTAATTAAAAGGGAAAGTGACACAACTAACCCAAGGCATTACTGAAGGGTTTGGGCAACACACGGACACGTGACCTACTGAAAACTCAAAAGGACAGCCCTAGGGTTGGAGTGTAGAAAAGGGCCTGTGATTTAGGTTACCAGGTTTAGGAAGATGAGTGGATGTTATGATGGGGGAAGGGGGGTGAGGAAGGCAGACCTAGACAAGGGGAGAGGCATTTTTAAGTTAACTGTGGATGGAAAGAACTGCCAACTAGGCCTGCAGAGAGAAGAGCAACGTGACCCCAGCGCCCCAGCTGCCCCCCTAGTTAGCTCCCCTACAGTGCAGCCGCCCGCGGTCACCACGCATGCTCCACTCGCGCTCTCTTCCGCAGCGTTCGACTGTGGGCCGCGGTGGGACCCGTAGATGCACGGCAGTGCGTGCACTCGCGGAGTGACCCGGAAGGGAGCTGCTGGGGAGGCGGGGCCAGGACGGCGGGACCGGCCGCTGGGTCCCAGCAAGCACGAAGCCGGGAGGTGGGAGGTGAGAGGAAAGTTCCGCGCTTACCCGGCCCCTCCCCGATCCCTCCCCTGTTCCCTCTGGGGTCCCCAGCCCACTCTGTGGGACTGACGGAGGCAGCCGGGTCTAGCCGAGACTAGCTAGGTCCTGTCAACCACCTCGGACCGCGCCCCCCAATCCTCTTCCCTCTGTTCGGTCTTCTCCATCGCCCCCACTGTCTGTAAGCTTGGGCCTGACCTTGCTGCCTGCATCTACCCGTGCGCCTCATCCCCGCATCCCTGCACCTCACACCTCAATTTTGTTGCTCCTGCTCTAGGCCCGCCCTACGGACGTGTCCCTGTCCCCCTTCGCCCCAGTTGAGGCCTATCCGATTGTTTTTACTTCTCCAACCTGCTCTAATCAGGAGCCCATCACTTCACGGGTTACCTTCCATTCTGGTTCCCTGTGCTTACTGATCCCTGCCCCTTCTAGCCCCACATCCTTGTTTCCCCTCCCCTTCACTCCTATCTTCTTCTCTCATCTTCAATCCCTGTACTCTATCATGACCTCTTCCCTAACAGCTGTTTCTCCACCTGGGTTTACCTTCCATTCTTATTCTCACCATTCTCTGTTGCCTCTACACCTCCTTCTTATCACACATATCTTATCACGATCATTAGCATAACCATCACCCCGCTGCCTTTTAAAATCTTCTGGCATAATACTTCTCTCGGTTTACTGATGACTGTCCTTACCTTCCCCATATAACAATAATAATATTAGATTGTTTACTGAGCACTCACTACTTGCTGGTCACTGTTTTAAGTGCTTTACATACATGAGCTTATTAAGTCTTTACAACAACTTTGTGAGGTAGATGTGAAAATTACCATCTTAAAGCAGAGCTGATGGAGCTCAAGTGGTTGAGGTCTCCCGTTCAATCCCTGGTACCTCCTAAAAAAAATGGCCCGTCTTACAGACAAGAAAACAGCTCAGAGGTTAAATAATTTGCCTAAAGTTTTGTAGATAGCAAAAGAGTCAGAGTTCAAATTCCTTTTTGCCTCTCTATAATACCCCCACCATCTCCTGCCCTCAGTCCCTACCCTTTGCCTTAGACCCTTGCCCTACATTCAGCTTAAGTATGACGTGGGACCCGGTCTTTCCCTCCCATAATTTTATTTGTCCTCCAGGCCCCTCCCCTTTCCACAATACTCTCATCCAGTCATTTGCCCCCATATCCCAGCCTCCTTTCTATCTCCATTCTTTATATCTCCCAAGGCCTACCTTTTTATATTCCACATTCCAGCTTTGCCCCATCATTTATACTCTTATGTCCTGCCCTTCGCCCATCTTGACTTTCCTCACATGTTCTGGCCCCACTCTCTCATGTACTGCTGTCCTTCCTGCTTACCCAGGCCATCCTTCCAAGTCCTGGTCTGTATCCCTCAGCCACCCTACTGTTCGGCCCAGATTGCCCTGCTTAACTGTCACGCTCCTTCTGTTACTTTGTCTTTTACTCTGCTCATTCTCTCATAACTTCTAACATTTCTTAAACCCATTCCTTTTATCTTCTTGCTGTTCTTAACTCCATTCTCCTTCTCCTATCATTAAATTCCATCCTATATCTGGCCCTTTTAGTTTGGCCTTTGAATTCCACCTGCAACCTACCAATCACCACCCCATCTGAGTCCCAAGACTCCACCCCCTCCATGTACTCTTTTCTCTTTCCCATACTGCTTTTATCTTTCTCCTTGTGTGTCCCAGGAGGTCAGGATGGTGGGGTCACGGCATGCCGGGGACATCATGGTGCCCTTGGGGTCCCGGCTGCAGGCATATCCCGAAGAGCTCCTTCGACAGCGGCCTGGGCATGATGGGCGTCCTGAATACCTGATCCGATGGAGTGTCCTGAAGTGTGGGGAAGCGGGCAGAGTGGATATGGGCTCCGAAGGCAAGGCAGAGCACATTCTCATGTGGCTGTCAGCCCCCGAGGTCTATGCCAACTGCCCCATGCTGTTAGGTGAACGGGTGCTATCAAAGGGACCTCAGCATGAACCAGCTGGGGGTTCAGGAAGCTTTCCCCGGGATCCAGGAGGTCTGGATGAAATGGCAATGGGAGAGATGGAGGCTGATGTGCGGGCACTGGTACGCAGAGCTGCCAGGCAGCTGGCAGAGGGTGGGACTTCGAAACTCACTGCCACCGTGCTCCACACCATCCACGTGCTCAGTGCCTATGCCAGCATTGGACCCCTCACCGGGGTCTTCAGGGAAACAGGGGCCCTGGACCTGCTCATGCAGATGTTGTGCAACCCTGAGTCTCAGATCCGTCGGAGTGCGGGCAAGATGCTGCAGGCTCTGGCAGCCCACGATGCTGGTAAGACTCTGCCAGGGGAAGGAGGAAAGCATTGGAGAGAATGGGGCCACAAGGAGTAAGAACAGAAAGAGTTCCCAACTCTGGAAGAGAACCTAGTATTTGGTGAATATCAATTCAATGCAAAGGAAAGTATAGACTAAGAGACAATTACAAGTATTTTATCAACCGAATAAAGTGATAGAACCTAGTTTGTCTAGTTTCAGTGCAGTGGCAGAGAAGACAATGGGACATTTTCTGAACTGGGTTGAGATTTATTGGTTGTAAAATCAATTTAGTGGGTTACAACCAACATTTTTAAGGAAAAGTAAAATAGCAATGCAGAGCACTTAATAGGGGTAAGTTTTGTAGTATGTTTCAGTTACATGTACACATGCTGTACTGGGTTACCATGTGAATTGTAATTACTGTGAGTCTCACAAATAAGTTTGGAAGCCTTTTGGGTAGGCGATAGGGAGTCTAGAAAAGGTGGGGACGGGAAGAATTGGGGCTTGTGGGAAGATATGGATTGAGTGTGGATTACAGGGAGTCGGGCTCATGTCCTTCTGTCGCTGAGCCAGCAAGATGGCATCGAGCAGCACATGGATTTTGACAGCCGCTATACTTTGCTGGAGCTGTTTGCAGAGACCACATCCTCTGAGGAGCACTGCATGGCCTTTGAGGGCATTCATCTGCCTCAGGTACTCCAGCTGTGTACGAGGCCTAGGGCTTCTGAAAAGTTGGTTCGGGACTGTGCCAGTACCTGAGCCACTTGGGAGCTTGTTAAAGTGAGGTGTCATGCCCCACTCTCCACCCCAGACTTTCTTAGAATCTCTGAGGTTAGAACCGAGGAATCTGTGTTTTAAGACCTGCCCTGTGTGTGTTTCTTACACAAACCAAAGTTTGAGAACTCTAGGCTCAGGGATGAGGCCTTTATATTTTTCTGTAGAGGTTGATATTGAGAAGAAAGGGGAGGAGCTAAAGCTGGGAGATGAGCCTAGGCCAAAGATTGTATCCTGCAGATCCCAGGAAAGCTGCTCTTCTCGCTGGTGAAGCGCTACTTGTGTGTCACTTCCCTGCTGGATCAGCTGAATAACAGTCCAGAGCCAGGGGTCGGAGACAGAGGCTCCCATTCCCCCAGGAGGGAGGAGTTCGGCCAGGAGAAAAGCCGCGGGCAGCGGAAGCTGGAGTTCAGTATGGCTGTAGGCAGCCTCATCTCGGAGCTGGTGCGGAGCATGGGCTGGGCCCGCAACCTCAGTGAGCAGGGCACGTCGCCCCCCCGGCCGACCCGTTCCATCTTTCAGCCCAGCTTTTCAGGCCCCAGCCTTTTACTCTCCACCATCGTCAGCACCCCCAAAAGGCAAGGGCGGGCTTTCCGCCAGCGCTCCGAATTCTCAAGCCGCAGTGGCTATGGGGAGTATGTGCAGCAGACCCTGACGCCAAGGATGCGAGTGCGGATGCTGGATGATTACGAGGAGATCAGCGCAGGGGATGAGGGCGAGTTCCGGCAGAGCAACAACGGCGTGCCCCCGGTGCAGGCGAGTGCGCGCCTGGTGGTGGGACACTGTGGGAGGGGGGTTGGGCTGGTAAAAGGGCATCAGCAGTTGACCACACAGCGAGGAGAGGGATCATTTGGAGGGCCGAGGAAATCTGGTGGGGTGCGCTGTGAAGCCAGGGAGACGCTGAGACCCAGAAAGCAGAAATGTATATGGAGAAACACCTTCAGTGGTGGAAGCTTGGAACAGAGGCCTTTAGGGTTAGAAAGAGATGAGAGGTAGGAGCCCTCCCACGTTGCTGTGTGGCCACTGTGGATTAAACAGAGAATTACCATATGACTGCAATGCCACTCCTAGTTATATACCCCAAAGAATTGAAAGCAGAGATTTGGACAGATACTGTATACCAGTGGTCTTTCCAAGCATTATTCACAATAGCCAAAAGGTGAAGCAGCCCAAGTGTCCATCAAATGATGGATAAACAAAATGTGAAATATACATACAATGGAATATTACTCAGCTGTTAGAAGGAATGCTGTATTAACACATGGACAACGGATGATCCTTGAAGACATGTTGAGTGAAATAAGTCAAACATAAAGGGACAGATATTGTATGATTTCTCCTAGATGAAGTACTTAGAATAAGAAAATTCAGAGACAAAAGGCAGAATAGAATAGTGGTTACCAGGGGTTGGGGGAAGGGCAGAATAGGAAATTATTGCTAAATGAGTGTGAATTTTGGTATGGGATGATGAAAACAGTGTGGATATAGATGGTGAAAGTTACACAGTATTGCCAATGTACTCAGTGTCAAAGACTTGTCCACTTAAAATGGTTAAAATGATTTTTATGTTATTTTATGTATATTTTACTACAACTAAAAATAAATAATTAAAACACGCACAAAAAAAAGAAAGAGAGAAAGAAAGGAAGGGAAGGAAGGGAAAGAAGGAAGGAAGGAAGGAAGGTGAGGCAAGGTCCACCCCCAGATAGGGAAGGAAGACTTTTTTTTGAGATTTTTATTCAATTTATTTATTCATTTTTTATTGTGGGAAAAATATATAATGTGAACATTGCCATTTTGACCATTTTTAAGTGTATAATTCGGTGACATTAATTACATTCACAAAGTTGTGCAACCATCATCACTATTTCCAAAACTTTTGTTTACCCCAAATAGAAACTCTGTACCCCTTAAGCAATAACTCTCTTAATTCCCCCTTCCCAGTCCCTGATGACCTCTAATCTACTTTCTGTTTCTATGAATTTGTCTATTCTAGATATTTAATATAAGCGAATCATACAATATTTGTCCTTTTGTGTCTAGTTTATGTCACTTAGCATGATGTTTTCAAGGTTTCCATGTTGTAGTGTGTATCAGAATGTCATTCCTTTTTATGGCTGAATGTTCCATTATATGGATATAGCTCATTTTCTTTATCCATTTATCTGGCTGTGGGCACTTGGGTTGTTTCTACCTTTTGGCTATTGTGAGTAATGCTGCTATGAACTTTGGTCTAAAAGTATGTGTTTGGGAAGCGGATGTGGCTCAATCAATAGGGCTCCCTTTTACCATATGGGAGGCCCCGGGTTCGCTTCCCGGGGCCTCCTGGTGAAGGCAAGCCAGCCCGTGCGGCATGGTGAGCTGATGCAGCAGGACGACCCAACAAAAGGAAACAAGCAGACACAGAAAAACACACAGCAAATGGACACAGCGAGCACAAGCAGCAGGGGGGGGTAAATAAATAAATAAATAAATAAAATCTTAAAAAAAAATAAAATAAAAGTATGTGTTTGAGTCCCCATTTTCAGTTCTTTTGAGTATATACCTAGGAGTGGAATTACTGGGTCATATGGTAGTTCTGTGTTTAACTTTTTGAGGAGAAAGGAAGCCTTTTGCTAGGTGAAGGTTTTTTCCATGCCTGGCCAGATGTGTATCTGAGGGCTGTGTGGCCCTGGTTGGGGCCTAGCCATGTCCTCTCCAGCCTTCACAGCCTAGAGCTCAGAGGGGCTGAGCCCTCTTTATTCTTCTCTCTTTCTTCCTTCCTCCAGGTCTTCTGGCAGTCAACGGGCCGCACCTACTGGGTGCACTGGCATATGCTGGAAATCCTGGGCCCTGAGGACACTGCTGAGGATACGACTTCAGCGGCTGTGGAGAAGGGGGAAGGGGCTACTGTGTTGGGCACAGGTGAGCCCAGGAGGGATATGGGCAGATGTCTGAACAGAAGAGTGGTGACTGGGATAAAGCCACCCCTGGCTAGGGGCTGCCCCAGAGATTCAGAAATCTACTCTATTCCTGATGGATGCTGAGACCCCTGTGCCTTTATCATCAGCATTTCCCTCCTGGGACTGGAAGCCTGTGGACGGGCTCTACTCTCTGCCGTACCTCCAGCCCGAGCCTCAGAGGACTGAAGAATTGGGATTCCTGACCCAAGCTGAGTGGTGGGAGCTGCTCTTCTTCATCAAGAAGCTAGACATATGTGAGCAGCAGTCAGTTTTCCAGAATCTTCGGGAGAACCTGGATGAGGTATTACGGGCCTGAGATACCTGGCGGGTTAGCGGTGGGGTTCTTTAAGGGAAGTTCTAGACATGGGATGGTTCTCAGGAGAAGCCTGGAGCTATAAAAGGGCCTGCTGGTGGAGGAGACAAATGCTGTGAGGGTCTAGATGTAGAAGGTGTGCAGGCCAAGCTGGGTGGTGGCCTCCCTTCCCATTACTGTCCCCAGGACCTTTGTGTCTGCTTGTCCCTGAAATGCACACTCCCTTGTGTTGACAGGCCCTGGGTGAAAAGGCTCTAGGTGAGATCTCCGTGCCCGTAGAGGTGGCTGAGGGTCTGCTGCAGGTTCTCAGTAATCGGCTTGAGGGCAGCATCCTCAGTGACCTGCTCAACTCCCAAATCTACACCAAGTATGGGCTGCTACCCGATGAACTAAACAGCTCGTCTTCTTCACAAAGTCACTCCTGTACCCCAGATCCAGAAGAGGAGTCCAAGTCAGAGGCCGACTTCTCAGAGGAAGAGACTGAGTCCCCCAAAATAAGAGCCGAGCCCCCTCAGGTAGAAGCAGAGCCTGCCAAGGCAAAACCTGAGCCCCCCATGGCACAGAGCGATTCGCAGCTGTTCAACCAGCTTTTGGTGACTGAAGGGATGGCCCTGCCCCCTGAGATGAAGGAGGCAGCAAGTGGTGAGTCAGGTTCTGGGAGGGGAGGGTAAAGTTGGAACAAGTCCTAGGTGAAAGTAGACAGGGTAGGGGGAAAGCCATGGAGTCAGGTCAGCTCTGCATTGGAAAATGCCTGGAAACCATGCATCCATCTTCCTCCCTTTGACCCTCTAATCAACCGTCGATCCCTTTCTTTAGTATCCTTGGGAAAGGAGGTCCATTTTTCAGGGTATCTTCATCTTCATTGTTTGACCATTAGATCTCTCTCTCTCAGAGTTGGAAAAGTCCTGAATGCAACCACTGTACCGAGTAACGTTGTATTTCAATACAATGTGGGATAACTGGGCTTGACTTGCAAAGACTTTCTGGCTTGGAGGTGCCACAATTCTTTTAGCTACTGCCTTTCCCCCCTACCAATTTCAGAGATGGCTAGAGTCTTGCGGGGTCCTGGTCCGCGAAGCTCCCTGGATCAGCATGTGGCAGCGGTCGTGGCCACTGTGCAGATCTCCAGCTTGGACACAAACCTGCAGCTTTCAGGGCTCCATGCCCTCTCACAAGCTGTGGAGGAGGCCACTGAGCGGGACCACCCTTTGGTCCGTCCTGACAGATCCCTGAGGTTAGAATGTTGGGGAGGGAAGAGGTTTTTGGTTTAAGCTGTCGGTGGTAAAGCAGCAGTGCTGGAAAGGGAAGGAACTATGAGGTCAAGAATTAGAAAGGCTGGGGGTGAAAGAAGGGTCAGCTCAAGTTGCACCTGGGCAGGAGGATGGAATATTGTCATGGCTCATAATTTTTGAGCACTTATGTGGTGTCAGGCACTGTAGTTTACTGTTTGCCATGCATGTACTTGTTAAATACTAACACCTAAGGAAAGGTTGATACTATGATTATCCCTTTATAATGGATGAGGAAACTGAGGCTTAGAGAAATTAAGTAGCTTGCCCAGAGTTTTACAGATAGCAGAGCCAGGATTCAAATGTAGATCCTTTTGTCTCTAGACCTTGAATCTGTTCTTTTCTTTTTCCCCCCTACTTT
>JAQZBX010007829.1:0-23082 GCA_029593785.1 Cabassous unicinctus | reverse complement strand
TTACATGTTTCTACATTTTTTTCCTCCCATTCCGAATGTCTCAGAGGCCTTTCCATGCCAGTCTGCATGGAGCTGCCTTGTCATTTTCACTGCTGTGTAGGGCTCTACAATACGATTGTATCCAAGTTCAGATATAGCCTTTCAATGGATCCATTTTTCCTCATCCCCACCAACACTGGCTATTGTTTTTCATCTATCAGATTTGGCAGAATTTGATATGATTGGTAGCTCGTTTTAATTTCTTGGTTCTGTTGAAGTTAGGCGTATTTGCATGCATTTATTATTTGTGTTTCCTCTTTTGTAAATGTTTTGTTTTTAACCTTTGCCCATGTTCTTACTGGATTTTTGTCTTTTTCTCATTGATTAATAGACATTCTTTATA
Source organism: Cabassous unicinctus (assembly GCA_029593785.1). Lineage (NCBI taxonomy): Eukaryota > Metazoa > Chordata > Mammalia > Cingulata > Chlamyphoridae > Cabassous > Cabassous unicinctus. The sequence goes on along the minus strand of JAQZBX010007829.1, from coordinate 22,700 downwards.
CATTCTGCGTATCTAATCCTTTGTTATTTATGTTTCAAATATTTTGCTTGCCTTTTTTTCAAAACTGTTAAATTTGTGTATTTTCTGCTCACTGTAAAAAAAATCATGAAATGATTAAGATAAAAATCATCTCAAAAGCTATGTAGAAACCATCACTGTTAACATTTTGGTCAATAACCTTCCTTATATTTCTATATCTATTTGATATATATTATTACCCATATGTATTAACTTTCTTACAATAAATCTTGGCCACAGAAGGGGATAGATATTTAAAGCATATATATATATATATTTTTTAAAGGTTTAATTTTTTTTTTTTTTAAGATTTATTTATTTATTTATCCCCCCTCACTGCTTGTGCTCGCTGTGTCCACTTGCTTTGTGTCTCTTTGTCTCCTTCTGTTGGGTCATCTTGCCGCGCCAGCTCGCTGCACCGTGCAGGCCGGCTTGCCTCCACCAGGAGGCCCCAGGAATCGAACCCGGGGCCTCCCATATGGTAAACGGTCGCCCATCCAATTGAGCCACAGCTGCTTCCCTAAAGCATATTGATTTACATTGTAGTTGTCATAAAGCTCATGTTCTCAGAGGAAAGACGGATAAAAACGCAGAACTCTCCCACTACCTTTATTTGCCTTCTTTTGCAGAATTTCTCCTTTTATGTTCCTCTCCTCCATGTTTCCCAGGCTCCCTCCTCAATATGCAGCTACTGCATACAGTTACTGTCAATACCTGCTTTTCCTCTTGGGACCAACACTGGCCTCGGAATGCAGAGGCTCTCCTTCCTCTTCCTTCAGATCAACATCTTCATTGAACCCCTTCTCCAGCTCATGTTGCTTGTCTCTTAACTTTGTTTCTGGTGTCTTTCACTGTGCTAAAGTTTTGGGTTTTTTAGGTTGCTATGTTCAATTTTTTATGGCTTCTAGATTTTATATCCTACTTAAGAGGGCCTATCCGATCCCTTGTATTTTCTTAAAAATCCATGATTTTATTTTTTTGCGTTCACTTTGAAATCCACTTGAAATTTGTTTTTGCAAGTGGTATGAAGTAGAACTCCAACTTTAATTTTTTTCAAATGGATAACAAACATCAATCTTTGAATGGTTCTTTCCTTCCTCATGGGTTGAAATGCCACCCTTAACTCTCTTCACATCTGTTGATCAGTTTGGATGCCCTGCATAAGTTTGAGAGTTTTAATTATTATACATTTATATTCATATTTTGATAACTGGTAGGCAAAATTTTCTTTTCCAAAAATTTCTTGACTATTCTTGCATATTTTCTTCTCCTGTGCCTGAATCTACCTGTCAGTTCTTTAAAAAAAACAAAACACATTTTAGGCACTTGGATTGGAGTTACATTGAATTTATAGATTTATTTGGAAAGAGGAGTCAGAGTTCTTAGCCATTTCATTCTACTGCCTCCCAATCAGGACTAGTTAGATTGCAGAGAAGAGGGGATCAGCAGTTAGACTAGGGCAAGGGGAGCGAGTTGGAGGGGAGTGGGGTGGAGTGATGGACTGGGTCTTGGTGAATGGGGTTGGGCAGGGAGTTAGATGGTGCTGTGGATGGGGAGTCAGGCATGACTCCATGAGATAGGGAATATCAATTTCCTCTCTCTCTGTGTCTCTCTCTCTGTCTCTCTCTCTCTCACCCCTCCCCCTCCCTCCCTCCCTCCCTCCCTCCCTCCCTCCGTCCCTCCATCCCTCTTTCTCATCTCAGAGAGAAGCTAGTGAAGACGTTGGTGGAGCTGCTGACCAACCAGGTGGGAGAGAAGATGGTGGTGGTACTGGCCCTGCGCCTCCTTTACCTGCTTATGACCAAGCATGAGTGGCGCCCACTCTTTGCCAGGGAGGGTGGCATCTACGCTGTGCTGGTTTGCATGCAGGAATATAAGACCTCCGTCTTGGTGCAGCAGGCAGGACTGGCGGTGAGTGACTGGGCCTGGTGGGAGAGGCTGGGTGAGGTAGCCAGGTTGGGGACTGACTGCTGATCTTGAGGAGATGCTGTGTGGTTTAGACCAGTGAGTAGATGTTGGGATGGAAAGCGATAGATGGATTTAAGGATCTGGACAGTCTTGGAGATTAAGTGCGTATTTGGAGAAAGAGCGAAAAGGGTTTTTAAGAATGACTCCCAGGTTTAACATTGAGCAGCAGGGTGGATGAGGTGGTCATTTGCTAAGTGGAAGAATGTTGGAGGAGGAGGAGGTTTGGAAAAAAAGTTCAGCACTTGAATTTTTAGGTATATTGAATTTCCCTTGGCTGTTTTAGTTACAGTTAGGTGTCTGGTTAACGACTAATTTTCTAGATGTGATGAATAAACTAAAAGTAGAGGTTTTTCCCCTTTTTTTCTTGGGGAGGGGAGGATCCTTATACAGAGACTATCCCAGATTTGGATTTAAAAAAGCCAACATTGTCATCTCCCTGCCACCTTGGCCCAGGAAATAGGGAAGGGACGCCCTTGTCTAGGGGAGCTTACAGAAACATTGATGTTCTGACTACTCCAGGCAGAGGTGCTGGCTGGTAGGGAGGCATGGGCGGGCAGTGTTTGCTCTGTGAAGCTTGAGAGTCCCTAAGGGGGACAGGTCACCCCAATAGGAAAGGACCAGCAGTTTTGAGAGTGGATTCCAATAGTATAAGGGCAACAGCATGGACAGGAGCTCATGTCCTCTTAGAGCAGGCTTTCCCAGGGAGAGGCCAGAAGGGTCTTTCCTTCACGGGGCTCACTAGATGCTGCTCCTTCCAAGAGCAGCCAGGCATTCACAGTTTAGGCTATGTATGCTCAAAGGACTCCTTGATCCTCTCAAATTGCATGACCAAAATATAACATTTGCCCCTAAATTCAAACTCTTGCCCTATAACAAAGTCGTATCATCTAGTTTTACCTGAAGGGCTACAGCATTCAGCCAGTTGGGGGAGAGTTGGGTAAGCAAAAGGAGAATGCCTCCTTACAAGGAAGCATTTGCTTGGAGGGCCCAGGACTCACAAGGGCCATTGTCTTGAGAACTATTTCTTATCTACTCCTTCCCTAGAGGGTTTCTTCTTTGGAGAGTCAGTTTCTCACCAGGAGAGACATTCTCCACACTCATGGTATATTGTTCCTTTTAATTCTATTTTTCTCTTTGGTGCCACTAAACTATTTTTGGATATTACAAATCTTTTTCCTGTAATTCCAGCCACTCTGCTTGTGAGACAACCAAGTAACCTTGCTAATGAGGGCTGGATACTGGCTTTGGAGCCTAAGGGACATAGGTTTGGGAGTGTTGGCATTTAGGTGATAAATGAAGCTGTGGGAGTGGATAAGGTAGCCTAGGGGGGGAGTGCAGAGTGAGAAGAGAAGGGGCCAGGGAGCTTCAGTGTTTAAGGACAGGGCAAGGGGCAAACAGAGAGGTAGGAGGAAAATCAGGAGAATATGGAGTCATGGAACTCAAGGGAAGAGAGGTTTTTTAAAGGAAGGACTGACCAAATAAGAGGGGAGACAACTTTGGGGAAAGCCTTTGAAGACACCTAGATGTTCTGAAAGGGTGCTTTTCTGAGGGCAAGGTATGGGAGAGGTAGTGTTCCCCCTCTGTTAGCCTTGGTGCCAGGAGCATGGGGGCAGATAGAAATTGTGGGCTGAGTTTACCATCAAGCCTTAGGTTTTTTGGTTTATTCCTGCCCCACCCCCCTTCCTTCTCCTCCTCCTCCTCCATTTTTTCCCCCTTGCCTTCTCTTAGTCTACCTATTTGCAGACAGCTCAGCTGCCCCGAGGTTTGGGCTCTAGCATGATGGCCCTGGCTCTCCGCTTCCTCCTCGTGGTGGCTCTCACCACTCCTAAATCTGCTTCCATGTTCCCCTTGCAGGCATTGAAGATGCTGGCCATTGCTAGCTCCTCTGAGATCCCTACTTTTGTTGCTGGTCGAGATTTTGTCCACCCTTTGTTCGATGCCCAGATGACCAGAGAGATCTTCGCCAGCATCGACTCTGCCACACGCCCAGGCTCTGAGAGCCTGCTCCTTACTGTCCCTGCAGCCGTGATCCTGATGCTGAACACTGAGGGGTCAGGGCATTACCTTCCAAACTCTAAGTCCCGGCTAGGCCCCAAGCCCCTCCACTCCTCTGCCTACAGCTCATATACTCCACAGAAACTCCCCTCACCTTGTTACGTCTGGATGTAACATTGGCAGCACCTCTTACTGTTGTTGGTAGAGAAGCCTAATGGTTGGGGCTAGGGAGTTCCCAGAGAGAACCGATACCCTGACCTTCCTCCATGGGGTTGGGTGGAGTGACCTGAGGTCAGGGGCCAGATGTCATGGCCTCAGAGGGAGACTGGGGCCCTTCCCTCCCCAGCGGCAGTGTTCTTCCCTCTGCACTGCCCTGCTTTCATTGCATTCACTCTCTTTAAATTTCTTCCTGGGTCACCTTCCCTCTCCCAGGTGCTCCTCTGCAGTGAGAAATGGCCTGCTCCTGCTCAACCTGCTTTTGTGCAACCACCACACTCTGGGAGACCAGATTATAACCCGCGAGCTGAGGGACACGTTGTTTAGGCACTCAGGGATAGCACCGGGGACAGACCCCATGCCCACCACACGCACCATCCTCATGATGCTTCTCAATCGCTACTCAGAGCCGCTGGGCAGTCCTGAACATGCAGGTACCCTTGTGGAGGGTGGGGGCTCTGCTGGAGGGATCGGACAATAGCAGCTCGTGGGCAGGAACGCTCAGGTCTCTATACCAGTACCTCACTGGAGAGCCACAATTAATCCTCAGGAAATGAGTGAGGGCACTGGTGCTCCAGTTACATCTTAAGTAGAACTTCCAGACCTTGAGGAGAGGGAGTGTCTAGGTGCAATGAAATTGCCTTTTCTCAATGGCTTTAAACATTGCAGGATTCGCATCTATCTGGGCTCTGTTTGGTCCAGTCTTACTGTCCAGTAGGAGGTTGGCTGAAATGACTTCTAGGGAGGCCTTCTTTAGAGGAATTATAATTTATGGTGTGAAAAGCCTGAAATACTGATGTCACAGGGAAGGAACCCTTTGTGTTTACATATTTATTGGCTTATGTAACATCACGGTTAACATTTAGTAATAAAAGGTCAGTGGTGTCTTAGAGTAAATGAAATACAGTATTTCCGATGTTGACCGTCCCATACAAAATTTAGAAATATACATAAAAGGGTAATTATATGACTATGTGAGATAACAATGATGTGTTTAATTGGCAATGTTTGCTATACTGGATTTTTTTCTTAATGTAGCAAAGTATGTATTTTGGGTCAGAAAAGAAAATTCCTCACAACTTGATAGAAACTGCAGACATCCTCAAAATGGGAGGAAAGTTTTGGGGTGATTTTCTGGACCTTCCCATTTCTAGGTTTGACCAGCACATATGACTCCTCTTCATGCATATTTTTTTCCTCCCGTGTGTCTGGGCTGCAGCACTGGAGACTCCCAGCACCCAGGGCCAGGATGGGTCCTCTGAGCTACTGATTCAATCCCTGGTGGGGGGCCCATCTGCAGAACTGCTCCTGGACTTGGAGCGGGTGCTGTTCCGTGAGGGTGGTCCAGCAGGCGCTGTGAGGCCCCTCCTCAAGCGCCTCCAGCAGGAAAGCCAGCCCTTCCTCCTGTTGCTGCGGACTCTGGATGCCCCTGGGCCCAACAAGACTTTGCTGCTGACCGTGCTGAGGTGAGGGCCCTGCCCAGATGCCCATGTGCCCTGGGTGAAGGAGCTGGCAGACTGGAGCGACTTCTTTCATTTCCATCCCCTCCCCAGGGTCATGACCTGGCTGCTGGATTTCCCTGAGGCAATGGTCCTCCCCTGGCACGAGGTCTTAGAGCCCTGCCTCAACTGCCTTAGTGGCCCCAACAGTGACTCTGAGGTACCACGGCTCTGGTGAGGGTGGGTGAGGAAAGGAAGCATCTGGGGCACCAAATACCTTTTGAGGTGCTCTGGAAAGCACATCAGAGCCTTTCTGGATGGGTCTGTGGGGCAGGTAGAGGAAGGCTGATATCATCTAAGAGTCTCCAGAACTGGGGTCTCTATGTATAAACCTTTTGGGCACACCTGGATTTTAGATTCTGGATTTAGAGGAAGCCCACATTCACCAATCCAAATATTCCCTGCTCTCCACCCTATGGGGTTATGTGTACTGTAGCGTGAGGCTCAGGCATCAAGGTTGGCTCTTGAGATAGTTTGGCCTTAGCAGGAAGAAGCCTGGGAAGCTGTGCCCAATCTCAGCTCCTGCCAACTCACTCTGGAGTCTCAGCACCCCAGTGTTCGCTTCCAGCCTGTCTTTGGTACTCTCCTTTCTCTGGGCTTTGAAGTTTCTCCAAAATCTCAGCTACCATACTTCCTTTACTGAAACCCAGCTGTCAACCCTTGCATCCCCTGCCCTTTGTTTCCCATGAATTAATCTGTTTGGCTCTGCACTCAGATTGTCCAGGAGCTGATCTGCTTCCTGCATCGCCTGTCCTCAATGCATAAGGACTATGCAGTGGTGCTCTGCTGCCTGGGAGCCAAAGAAGTCCTATCCAAAGTCTTGGACAAGCACTCAGCTCAGCTGCTGCTGGGCTGTGAGCTTCGGGACCTGGTGACAGAGTGTGAAAAACATGCCCAGCTCTACAGTAACCTCACCTCCAGCATCTTGGCTGGCTGCATCCAGGTACGGAGGGGCTTATGGGTATGGAGCTGAGGGAGAAGGTAAGCCAGAAGCAGGGAAGGGGATTCCATGTATATCCCTGATTGATACAGGGGTACAGATGGTGGCAAATCAGGGCCATTTGTTCCCCAGCCTTTACCCCACGTGGTCCTGTTCTGCCAGTTTGGGGAGAAAGGAGTTGAGTGTCCTGTCACTCCTTGACTTTTCTCCATAAAGGTTTCTGTGTATTTCTCCATGCTCCTCTCTGCTGTTCCTGCTGCAGATGGTGCTGGGCCAGATTGAAGACCACAGACGGACCCACCAGCCCATCAATATCCCCTTCTTTGATGTGTTCCTCAGGCATCTCTGCCAAGGTGGTGCTTCCATCCACTTTCTCTTGGCTCCCATCCCAGCATCTGTTCTCCCCTTCCCTCCCTGCTCCCTAGTCCCTTTCTTTTTACCTCCCTCAGCTAACCAGGCTGTGACCTCCACCCCTTTCGCTTGCCCCCCAGGCTCCAGTGTGGAAGTGAAGGAGGACAGGTGCTGGGAGAAGGTGGAGGTGTCCTCCAACCCGCACCGGGCCAGCAAGCTGACGGACCGCAATCCCAAGACCTACTGGGAGTCCAACGGCAGCACCGGCTCGCACGCCATCACCCTGCACATGCACCGTGGTGTTCTTGTTAGGTGTGAACACACCCATGTGTACCCACCCATGTATATTCTGATATGCCTCAAACACCCATCTACACACAAGCACTCATCTACACGCAACCCAATCCATCACCCCTGTGCCTGAGGGACACACTCAGAACCATTTTGTGCAGTGAACGTATACACACATTGACCTGCCTTCCCTGTGCTGGGTATAGGCACCCCCTCGCTGCCTAAACCTGGTGACATCCCCCCTCGGTCCCTGGTACAGATGTCACTGCCCTGTGCTTGGTGTTGAGAGAGATCAGCAACTCTCCCTGGACCATTCTTCCCACAGGCATTAGTGTAAAGTGTTTTCTGTGCCAGGCACTGTACAGGGGGCTGGAGATAGAAGGATAATAAGATATGGTACCTGTCTTCAGGGAGCATGCAGTCTAGTGGGGGAGACAGGCTAGAAAATCAGTAGTATAGAGTAAGAGAAGGGGTTGTGGTCAACATGTGCAGTGGATTCTGAGAGACCACAGCTGCCCCTGAAGTAGATGAGAAGACTCCTGAAGGAGGAGTTGATGGAGCTGAGTTTCGAAGTAGAAATTAGCTAGATAAAGAGGCTGCTTGATGGCTATTCCAGGCAGAGGGACAGCAAATGTGCAAGATGGAAGTACGATGATGTACTTGAGGGGACTTTACGTGATTGTGTTTGTCTTGATTCTAGGCTGTGGGTAGCAGGGTGGCAGGGAATAAGGCCCAAAGAGCAGCCAGAAGCCAGCACACAAAAAGCTAAGTTTGAACTTTATTCTGAAACTTGGTGAGCCAGAAGGACTTTAAGAAGGTATAAGACAAGACTAGATTTTTTATTTTGCAAGCTCACTCTGGTTATTACAGGAGTTTGGGTTGGAGGCCAGGAGAAGAGTTGGAAGGTTTATGCCACAGTGTAGTTGAGAAATGATCAGTGTCTTCAGTTACAGGGAGTAGGAATAGAGAGGAGGCGTTGGATTGGGAGATATTAAGAGGTAGAGTCTACAGGACTTGCCAGTGATTGGATGTGGGAGAATATGAAAGGGTAAATTCCACTGTAACCGAATGTTCTAGTTTGAGTACTGGGTGGATGACAGTTTTATTTCCCAGGAGAGAAAAGTAGGAAGGTTTATGTGGACAGATGATTGAGTCTATTTTGGGCATTTTGACTTGGAGGGACCTGTAGGTCATGATGTAGAAATGTCTGTTGGATACACAGCATTAAAGACGTCTGGGCTAGAGGTGTAGGTGGCGTTGTTAGTGTATTCATTTTGGGTTGAAAGTATGGGTCTAAAGGAAGTCACTTTGGGAGAGTATAAAGGAAGAGCAGAGGTCCTGAGGAAGACTGACATTTAGGGAGCCAGCAGAGGAACAGGAGCCTGAAAAGGAAGTGGCGGCTTCAAGTAACTTTTGAACTAAGACCAGGGCCCCAGTTTTGACTGATTCCTCTTCTCTCCCAGACAGCTGACTCTGCTGGTGGCCAGTGAGGACTCGAGTTACATGCCGGCCAGGGTGGTGGTGCTTGGGGGCGACAGCGCCAGCTGCATCAGCACTGAGCTCAACATGGTGGGGACCCTTGAGCCCCCTTCCACTTACACCCCATCCTTCTGGTTGTCCCAGAGCCCTGTGAGAAGTGCCCAGTCCCTAGGGAATCCCCATATCCATTGTCCATAGGGACACATTCCCTTATAAACAGCAAGAGTAGAATTAGGGATGTGGAACCCCGTAGATCCCTGCGCTTGATGCTAGAGAAGTGAAGGGCACACAACCCCAGCAGACTTGGCTGCTGTGAACCCCACTTCTGGAGGTGACAGCTTGCTCCCTCCAACCCGCACCGGGCCAGCAAGCTGACGGACCGCAATCCCAAGACCTACTGGGAGTCCAACGGTAGCACCGGCTCGCACGCCATCACCCTGCACATGCACCGTGGTGTTCTTGTTAGGTGTGAACACACCCATGTGTACCCACCCATGTATATTCTCCCCTGTTCTGCCAGGTGAATGTGATGCCCTCCGCCAGCCGGGTGATCCTCTTGGAGAATCTGAACCGCTTCTGGCCCATCATCCAGATCCGCATAAAGCGCTGCCAGCAGGTGGGGCAAGGGGAGAGGCTCGGGAGTCAGGAGGTAGCGCAGGGTCTCTACAGTGTATGGGTTCTCTAACATCTGGGGGGCCAGGGCTAGCCAAGTTTCCTCCTTGATCTGCTTGGGAGACAGTCCGGGAACCTGCTGAATTCCAGAAATGGGATGTTTCAAGTGCCTCTAGGGAGCTCAGGTCACAAGGCCTCAGTGTGTGTGACCTCCCAGAGCCTGGCTTCAGTAGTGCTTGATGTCTAGGGTGGTTCAGGTGACAGATAAGCCTGTGCACGTTGCAGGGCGGCATCGACACCCGAGTTCGGGGTGTGGAGGTCCTGGGCCCCAAACCCACATTCTGGCCACTGTTCCGGGAGCAGCTGTGTCGCCGCACTTGCCTCTTCTACACGATTTGGGCACAAGCCTGGAGCCAGGACATAGCAGAGGATCGCAGGCGCCTGCTCCAGCTCTGCCCCAGGTGTGTGGGGCAGGAGGTGGCAGGCTTGAAGGGAGGAGGAGTGATGGTTAAGGGGAGCAGGACGCTGTTAAGAAGTAAGAGATGGGAGAGTGATTTTTGTGGGAGTCTGGAAGGTAACACGAGCCAGAAATTGAGGGGGAAAATGAACATAGGTAAGAGATGTGTGTTGCTAGGTGGGAGGTGGGAAAGCGCAATGGGACAGAGCATGAAGTGAGTGGAGTTGATGTGCAATTGAGGGGCGGTCTCAGGGAAATCTGTGCCTTTAATCCTTCACCATACACTCCTTGTTCCCAGACTGAACAGGGTTTTGCGCCATGAACAGAATTTTGCTGATCGCTTCCTCCCTGACGATGAGGCCGCCCAAGCGCTGGGCAAGACCTGCTGGGAGGCCCTGGTCAGCCCCCTGGTGCAGAGCATCACCTCCCCTGGTAACCGCCCGGACACCGACCCCACTAACCAGCTGCTCAGAATTAATTATGCTCCTGCTTCTCAAGGTTCCTGTCTTTATCCCTAAAGGCCTGTCTTCCTGCTTCGGGGACTACTCCCTGAGGTTCTCATATTTGAGTCTCCTCTTCCACCACCGCCCCAGCCTGTTACCATACCCCAGACTGTAGCTGAAGCAAACTTTGGTGGGGGTGGGGGCAGGGGGCACTCGGAGCTCTGCTGTCCCCCAATCTTTTTGTACAATTGCTCCTTCTCTCTGCTGCTCCCCTGGCTCTCCTGTCCCCCATTGCCTGTGGAGACCCATTCCTGACCTGTCTTCTTTCTCAGATGCGGAAGGCATGAGCTCCCTGGGCTGGCTGCTGGATCAGTACTTAGAACAAATGGGTAACTCTCGGTATCCCCTGAGCCGAGCAGCATCCTTTGCCTCTCGAGTTCGTCGCCTTTGCCACTTGCTGGTGCACGTGGAGCCTCCTCCTGGACCTTCTCCTGAACCATCCAGCCGGCCCTGTAAGTTCCAGCCAGGGCCAGTTGAGTTAGGAATCTGGGCAGGGGTGCTATCTGGCTCCTTCCCCCACCCCTTCCTTTCTAGGACTCACCCAGAGGCTGAGATGACAATCCTTCCTTTGCCCTCTGTCTCCACAGTCAGCAAGAACAGTAAGGGTAGGGAGCGGAGCCCTGGCCCTTCACCAGTTCTTCCAAGCAGCAGCCTGAGAAACATAACCCAGTGCTGGCTGAGCGTGGTGCAGGAGCAGGTGGGCAGGAGGAAGCTGCAGTCCAAGGGATGGGGGTACTGCTAGGCTGTCGACATACTGGGACGTTACCTTCTTTCTTGCCCTTTATCCTCAGGTCAGCAGGTTCCTGGCTGCAGCCTGGAGAGCCCCAGACTTCGTGCCTCGTTACTGTGACCTCTACGAGCACCTGCAGAGAGCCGGCTCGGAGCTGTTTGGGCCTCGGGCAGCCTTCACGCTGGCTCTGCGCAGCGGCTTCTCTGGCGCCTTGCTGCAGCAGTCCTTCCTCACCACTGCCCATGTGAGTACAACCAGCCTCCTGGTCAGCAGGGCTGACCACATGCATCTCCTTTCTGCTCTGCCCTTTCACCTCCTTTCACTCCCCACTCTCCCTGTCCATTCCCGTGTTCATGGCTTTCCCGGTGCCCTTTCTGATGCCCCCAGATGAGCGAGCAGTTTGCCCGGCACATCGACCAGCAGATCCAGGATGGCCTGGTTGGTGGAGCCCCTGCAGTGGAAATGCTGGGGCGGCTGCAGCGGCACCTGGAGCCCATCATGGTTCTCTCTGGCCTGGAGCTGGCCACTACTTTTGAGCATTTCTACCAGTGAGTGCAGGTCCTGAGAAGGAGGGAATTAGAGGCTTAGAGTCTAGAGAGTGGGAAGGTGGGGGTCAGAGGGGAGATGAGGGATGAGGCAGTGAGGAGGAGAGGTTAAGATACAGAGATGGCAAGGGAGTGGAAAAGAAGAGGTGAAGTAGGACCTGTGGACTCAGGCAGGCTAGGACAGAAGACCTGAATTCTGGAGGGGAGGCTGGGCCTGGGCCATGCTAGGCACCCACAGTGAGGCTCGGCCTGGACTGTGTGCTGCAGGCACTACTTGGCGGACCGTCTCCTGAGCTTGGGCTCAAGCTGGCTGGAGGGGGTCGTGCTGGAGCAGATCGGCCTCTGCTTCCCCAACCGCCTCCCCCAGCAGATGCTGCAGAGCCTGAACGCCTCCGAGGAGCTGCAGCACCAGTTCCACCTTTACCAGCTCCAGCAGCTTGACAGACTGCTCTTGGAGCGGGAGGACGAGGAGGAGCAAGGACTGGAGGAAGAGGAGGTAAGAGCAAGGGGAAAGAATGGGAGAGAAGGCGAGCACAAGGAGATTAGACCAAAGAAGGGAGCCAAGGGCCCTTGAAATCCTTCTATCCCTCAGGAGGAAGAAGAGGAAGAGGAGGCCAAGAAAGAGCTCTTTATCGAAGACCCAAGTCCAACAGTGTCTGTGCTGGTCCTGTCACCACGCTGCTGGCCGGTCTCCCCACTCTGCTACCTGTACCATCCCAGAAAATGTCTTCCCATAGAATTCTGTGATGCCCTTGACCACTTCTCCAACTTCTACAGCCAGAGTGAGGAGCTAGGGAGAGGCAATTAGAGATTGGGATGAGATTGGGGTGGCAAGAGAGGAAGTGGAGAGAACCTTTGGACAGGAGCATGTAAATATAAAGAAAAATAGTCTGTAGGGATGGCAGGGAAGGGAGAAAAAGTTGTGGGTTGTATCTTCATTAATTTCTGCTTTTATCGTTTTCTTCACATTTTAATGACTGTTCCCTTTTTTCTTTTTCTAACTTCAAGTTGCATGCTTAATTTGTTTTTCATCTTTTCAGACTTTTTTTCCATATAAAAGTATTTAAGGCTATTTATTTCCCCTTAATATTGCTTTAGCTTAAAAATTGAGGTATAACTAGTATTCAGTAAAGTACACAGACCTTAATTACACAGCTTGAGGAATTATTACATGCTTAAACATCCTTTTAACCACCACCCAGCACCCCAAGAAGGTTTCCTCTCCCTTATCCCCTTCTAGGCAGTATCTTCTTCCAAGAAAAACCATTATTCTTCCCTTTATCACCATAAATGTCTACCTGTATCTTAACATCACATAACGGAATCATAGAATATGTATTACGATGCTTTGATTTCTTTCAACGTGAAGTCTTTGAAAGTTTTCCAGGTTGTCAGTTGTATCATTGGTTTGTTCTTTTGTATTGCTGAGTCCTATTCCATTGTATGAATATGTTTACCCATTCTGCTGTTGATGGACGTTTGGGAGGTTCCATAAGTTTTCATTATGCAATATTTTTATTATTGTTTAGTTCTAAGAATTTTCTGTTTTCCGTTATTATTTCTTCTTTCATTTATTAGTTTTATAGAAATATATTTTAAAATTTGTAAACAGATTTTAGTTTATTGGTTATCTTTTTGTTTTAGGTTTCTGAAACCTTTGTTCCATTGTGGCCATGAATCTGGTTTCTATGATTCCAAATCTTTGCAATTTATTGAGACTTCCTTTATGGCCTAGTAGATGGTCAAATTTTATAAGTGTTCCATGTAAATTTAAGAAGAATGTGTACTCTTCAGCTGTTGGAATACAGGATTCTACATACTCCATTAAATTGACCATGTTAATTGTATTGTTCAAAACTAAAACCTAATTTTTGTCTGCTTGATCTATTACTGAGAGAAGGTATGCTAAAATCTATCATTATGATAGTGACTTTCTTAATTTACTTGTAATCATATCAATTTTGCCTTCTGTATTTTTTTACTGTGTCATTAGATACCAATTTAGGATCATTTAACAGCATTGTCTAGTACAACTTTGTGCAATGATGGAAAAATTCTTCTCCGCACTATTCAGCATCGTAGACATTCATGGTTATTGAGCACTTGAAAAATGGCTAGTGCAGCTGAGGAACTGAATATTTAATTTAATTTAATTTAATTTTAACTAGTTTAAATTTAAATAGGTTTATGAGACTACTGTAATGGATGGACTATACAGGTTTAGAATATTCACGGTAAATTAAACCTTATTATTATTATTATGAAGTGATCATCTTTCCTTCTAGTGAAGCCTTTTCTCTTTTTTGTCTGGTCTTAGTAGTCTACCAGCTTTCTTTTGGTTAGTATCTTTCTAGTATCTTTCTATCCTTTCACTTTAAACTTTTTTTCTGTTGGAAATAATTTTAAATATATAGAAAATTTGCAAGAATAATACTAACAATACCCACATCCTCTTTATCCAAATTTACCTTTTGTTAGCATTTTGCCCCATTTACTTTTATCATTTGCCCTCTTTATAGCTATCTGTCTGTATCTGTGTGTGTGTATATATTTGTGTGACTGTGTATATATAAATAAATGTATACTCAAGTTTTTTCCTGAACCGTTGAGAATAAATTGCATTTATGATGGCCCTTTGTCCCTAAAATACTTTCCGTTTTGTCAAGTGACCTCATAATCATAAGGCCTTTTGTTTGTTTTTGTCCAGGATAGCATCCAGTCTAGGTTCTCACATTGCATTTGGTTGTCATGTCTCTTTAGTCTCCTTTAATCTGGAGCAGTTTCTCAGCTTTCTTTATCTTTTATGACTTTGATTTTTTTGAAGAATACAGTCCTTTTACATTTTTAAGAGTTCCTCATTTTTAATTTGTATGATATTTCTCATGGTTAGATTCGGGGTATGCATTCCCGGCTGGAATAACTAAGAGATGGTTGTGTACTCCTCAGGGTATCGCTTCTGGAGGCCCACAGTGTCCATCTGCCCCTCATTTGTGACATTAATTTTGATTATCTGGTCAAAGGATTTTCTGATTTCTCCACGGTATAGTTAATATTTTTTCCTTTCCTTCTAATAAGCAATGTGTGGGGGAAGGTACTTTAAAACTATGCCAGTATTCTACTCATCAAAATTTCCGCCCAGTATCATTTCACTTTTAACCATGCCATACCATTATGTTTTAGGCATGTCTTATAAATCCTAGATTAAAAAAAAAATTTTTTTGACATATAGTTCACAAACCTTATAATTCACACATTTTAAGTGTACAATTCAATGTTTTTTATTAAAGATTTATTTTATTTATTTCTTCCCCCCTCATTGTTTGTGCTCACTGTCTGCTCTCTGTGTCTGTTCGTTGTGTGTTCTCTGTGTCTGCTTGTCTTCTTTTTTCAGGAGGCACCGGGAACCGAACCCGGGACCTCTCATGTGGGAGAGAGGCACCCAATCGCTTGAGCCACCTCTGCTACCTTCTTGTTGTGTCTCTCATTGTGTTTCCTCATTGTGTCTTCTCGTTGCGTCATCTTGTTGCATCAGCTCACCACGCCAGCTCTTCACGTCAGCTCACCATCTTGCTCGTCTTCCTTAGGAGGCACTAGGAACCAAACCCGGGACCTCATATGGTAGGCAGGCACCCAACTGCTTGAGCCACATCCGCTTCCCTACAATTCAGTGTTTTTTAGTATTTTTTCCTCGTTGTCTGCTTGTTGTTTTTGCTCATTGTTTGTTTGCCTTCTTTAGGAGTCACCGGGAACCAAACCTGGGACCTCCCATGTAGGAGGTGGGCACTCAACTGCTTGAGCCACATCTGTTCCCTTGTTTTTTATTCAATCTGATAATCTGGCTTTTTGAGTGGTGAATTTTAGCCTATTTATAATTATTATGAGTAATGATATATTTGGCCTTGATTTCTAACCTCTTATTTTATGTTTTTTGTTTGCCCTTCTTACATTTTAAATTTTAGATATTTTATCTATACAAAGGTATATATAAAACATATGTAGAGTTTAAAGAAGAAGAATAAATTGTATATCGTTATACATAAGATTCTGCCTTGTGCTTTCTTCTTCTTTTGGACTGATGGAGGATTTTCTTTTTTTTTCTTTTGTTTATGTCTACCAATTGGAAATTACACATCCTATTTCTTTAGTTTGACCCTTGTATTTTTAACCTGTACACCTGATTAGTTAATAGCACTTTCCACCCTCCTGCACAATGAAAGGACCTTAGAAAACCTTAATTGCAGTACCAAGTCCCGTATTCTTTGTTAGTGTTGTCCAGTCCTTTGGAATTATCTTTTTTAACCACCCCCCTTAGTCATTACTATTATTTTGTTCAGTTGATGTTTAGATTTATGCTTTAGTCACCTTTCCTTTTGCATCTTGATCTTTCCTTCTGAGTTCAGTTTTCTTCTTTAGAAATTTTTTCACTGAGGGAGTATTGATGGTAAACCAGTTTCCATTTGTCTGAGAATGGCTTATTTTCACCCTCTTCAAAAAATCTTTTTAATATGATAAATTTAAAACATGCAAAAGTAAACAGAACAGATAGCAAATTCCAGTTTACCTACATAGATCGACTTGTGACCAATCTTGTTTCACCTGTACCCCCACCCACTGTCCCCCACCACCAAATCTAAAAAATAAAGACACTCTTTTAAAAAACAGGGACACTGTAACTATCACATTTTTAGAAATTAAAAACTCCTAATATCATCAAATATGCAGTCACTATTCATATTTCCCTGATTTTTTATAGTTATTTTGTTTAATGCATTGGTTGAGTTATGACTTGAAACTCTCTTAATCTATAGGTTCCCCCCATCCCTTTTATTCCCCTTGCAATTATTTCTGAAAGAACCTGGGTTGTTTGCCAAATAGAGTTGTCCATAGTCTGGATTTTGCCAATTACATCCACATAGATACAATCCACATAAGTGTCCTCTAGCATTTTCCTCTGTCTCCTTTATTTCCAGAAAACTGGTATTTAGACATGAAGGCTTAGTCAGAATCTGGTTGGAATTTTGGGGCAAGAATGCTTCACAGGTGGTATTGTGTACTTCCATCCTGAGGCCATATGTCCAGCTGTCTGTCTTTGTGATGTTAAGATTGATCAGTGGGTCTCAGTGTTGTCAGTCTGGTCTATATATTACGTACAGTCTCCCGTCAGTTTTTCACTTGGCATTCAGTCAGCCATGATCATTGTTGCTTGGGTCCATCATTTCATTAGGGGTTATGAAATAGATTCTGATTTTGTCATTCCTTCTTCATTTATTACCTGGAATACTGTCTCTATAAAGAGAAGCTTCCTCTCATCAACTATTTGTTTGATGAAGTATGGTTTATACAGGATAGGCTTGATTCTTCCCCCTCCCCCTTATTTTTAACCAGTTTTCAAAATAATGTTTTAGTTCCCTAGCATCCTCCAAAAAAAAATGACCACTGAAGTCTTTAAAAATATACATCATCATGAACTCGAAGACTTTTTAATATTTTGTGTGTTTCAACCCATTTCAGTTATTACTCTTTTTGATACTGAAATTGTCCCTTCTTTGGCCACCTCTCAGGTGGGTCCTGATCCCTTCTGACATCTCTCCCTTTGATAACTTCCTTGAGTTCACCTATGAGAAAACATTCCAGGCTCACCTTGGCTGAGGAGGAGACCCAGCTTAATGGGTCTTTAAAACTGTCAGCTCCTTGAGGGAAATATCCAGGTCTTCTCTCTCTGCAGTTTTTTTCCACAGAGCCTGCCTGGCACAGGGTATGCACAGGGTAGGCACAGAATAGCCCTGGTTTGCCAGGGAGGCTGAGATCTGGAGGCTCAGGCCAGGCACCTGTCTGTCTGTAAAAGCTCAGGCAGAGCAGAGCTTGACTAACGGTGTTCCTTGCCCCAACCTCTCACCCCTGCCTTTCCCCTCCGCTCTGCTCCCTGGTCCTGCTCTAGGTCAGAGCCACCCTGCCCTTGAGCGAGGCCCGCAGAGACGGCTGCAGTGGACGTGGCTGGGCCGGGCTGAGGTGCAGTTTGGGGACCAGATCCTGCACGTGTCCACCGTGCAGATGTGGCTGCTGTTGAATTTCAATCACATGGAGGTGACTGCTGCCTTGGCTCTGCCACTTTATCACTGTTCCTTTCCCAAACTTCGATAACTCCTTTCATCCTCCCTCCCCTCCTCTTTCCCTTCACTATCTACTCAGGAGGACCTGACTGACCCTGTTTCTCCTCACCAGGAGGTGTCAGTAGGGACCTTGCTGAAGAATTCTGACCTCTCCCCAGAGCTACTGCTCCAGGCACTTCTGCCCCTCACCTCTGAGAATGGCCCTTTGACACTGCAAGAGGGTCAGGACTTTCCACATGAGGGTATGTCAGTGGGGGCTGGGCTGAGCCTCTGCTCAGAAGGCAGGGGGTAGGGGTGCCTCTAGGGAAGGTAGTACAGTAGGGAATGAGGAGAATGGGGTCCCCTGAGCCCCCACTCGTCTCCCTCTCCCTCTTTGGGTACCTGACTGGAAGTGGATTCCAGGTGTTCTGCGGCTTCATGAGCCTGGGCCTCAGACCAGTGGGGAGGCCCTGTGGCTGATACCTCCCCAGACGTACCTGAATGTAGAAAAGGATGAGGGCCGAAGCCTGGAACAGAAGAGGAACCTCTTGAGCTGTCTTCTTGTCCGTATTCTCAAAGCCCATGGTGAAAAGGGCCTCCACATTGATCAGCTGGTTTGTCTGGTAGGTAGGGAGGGGACCATGAGGTTGGGGGACTGAGTCATGGTTGGAGCAGGGTCATCACGAGGGAAGGTAAACTCCCTCAATAGGAGAGCTCTGTAGGGTGACATTTCCATCTGGGTTTTCTATTCCTGATAGGGCAGGTAGGAAGAAAGGAGAGACACAACATGGTTTACTGTGTGCCAGGCCCTGTCCTAAGAGTTTGCATGAATTAAGTCTTTTAATCCTCACAACAACCCTATGAGATAGATGTTATTATCCCCATTTGATAGAGAAGAAAATTGAGGCACAGAAAAGTTTAGTAACTTGTCTGCAGTCACACAGCTAGTGAGTGGCAGAGCTGGGCCTTTAACCCAGGCAGGCTGGCTGCAGAGAGTGAGAGTGTGCACTGCCTGCCTCCCAAGGGTAAAAGTGGCCTGCCTGTTTGCCTTCCTCCCTCCCAGGTGCTGGAGGCCTGGCAGAAGGGCCCCAACCCCCCCGGAAGCCTGGCCCACACTGTTGCTGGGGGCGTGGCCTGTACCAGTACAGACGTCCTCTCTTGCATCCTGCACCTCTTGGGCCAAGGCTACGTGGAACGGCGTGACGATCAGCCCCAGATCCTGGTGTATGCCACCCCAGAGCCCCTGGGGCCCTGCCGGGCGCAGGCAGACATCCCCTTCTGTAGCAGCCAGAGCACTGAGACCTCCAAGCCCAGGTAGCCACCCTGCATCCCCCTGCCCCCACTGCCAGGGCTCCAAGTCAGTGGAGAGGCCTGGGCTGTCCGGGACAGATGGGTCTGCAATGAGATGTGATGGGCTTGTACCACCAAAGCCAGGCTCCCTTGTGAAAAAACACTATCTTTCTCTGTCTAGTCCCTCTTTACCTGTCCCTGTTCTTTCCCTGTCCCTGTTCTTTCCCCCACTCTGCTGGTCCTCATTCTGGCTCCCGAGCCACCGCCCCTTCTTGGCCTTCCCAATCTGGGGTCCAACTGTTCTCATCCTCCTAGAGCCAGCCCTTAGCAAGGGACCCAGACACACACACTCTTTTATAGATGTCCCTCAGTCTAAGAAGGCACGAAATATCCTGTAAAAATGTGCTGAGTGCTAACTGTGTGCACTCTGCTCTGTGAAATACACAAACTCAAGTGTTCAAGAGGCCTGTTCTGCAGAGGAATTTACCAGCACCCTTGAAGCTTTTAACATCAGACCCAGATCACCAGAAGTTATGACACTACTTTTCATGTTAGCTATTTACATTGTGGGTAAAACGTGTTCCCTAGAATAATCTTTCCCAAATTTTAACAAGGGGATCTTGTTAAAATGCAGATTCTGATTCAGTAGGTGTGGGGTGGATCATTTCAAACCAGCCCCAATGAAACCTATGCTGCTGGTCCACAGACCACACTTTGAGAAGTAAGACTGTGGACCACTGTTTCTCACCAGAGGTGCTGTTGGTATTTTGGGTGGGACCTACAGTGGGACTGTCCCATCCACCGTGGGTCAGTTAGCATCCTGACCCCTGCCCACTAGATAACCAGTAGTGCCCCCAGTCATTGCAACAGCCAGCCCCAACCCCACATTTCCAAACACTTCCATGGAGGAGCATGATCTGACAATGGGTTCAGGGTGGTTATCTTCAGGCTGATTGGACGAGTGGGAGGCTCAGGGCCAGGTGGAGTTTAGTGGCTTGGAGTTTAGTGGGTTGGATAAGTTGGATCCTAACCACTGTCTTCTCACCCCCAAGCCTAAAAGCTGTGACTGCCCTGGCATCACTACAGCTGCCTGCAGGCCGTACGATGAGCCCCCAGGAGGTAGAAGGGTTGATGGAGCAGACGGTGCGGCAGGTGCAGGAGACGCTGAACCTAGAGCCAGATGTGGCTCAGCATCTGCTGGCTCATTCTCACTGGGGTGCCGAGCAGCTGCTGCAGAGCTACAGTGATAACCCTGAGCCATTGCTGCTGGCAGCTGGGCTACATGTACCCCAGGCCCAGGCAGCCCCCACACACCCTGACCACTGCCCTGTCTGCATCAGCCCCCTGGAGCCCGAAGACGACTTGCCCTGTCTCTGCTGCATGCACTACTGCTGTAAGGTGAGCCCCAGCCAGCTTCTCTCCTCTCCCTGGCTGTCCGCCCTGACACGGTTCCCTGGGAGCTCTTGTGTTCTAGTCCCATCACTACTCTTTGCTAACCTGAGCATTGTCCCACTTAAACTAGTTTGTCATCTGTAAACGGTGCCACTTGCCTGAACTCTCTGAAGGATGGTTGTTAGGATCCAGTGATATATATCAGTGGTTCTCAAACTTTGCTGCATTTCATTATCACTTAGGGAGCTTTTAAAAATCCTGATGCTCAGGCTACACCCCAGACCAGTTAAATCAGAATATCTGGAGATGAAACCCAGGCATCTGGATTTTTAAAAGCTCCTCAGATGGGGTGCATATGTATAGGTCATTGGTTGAGCACCTGCTTCCCATGTATGAGGTCCTGGATTCAATCCCTGGTACCTCCTAAAATAAAACAAAATAACAAAATAACAGACGGGCCAGATTTGGCCCTGGAGCCATAGTTTGCCCACTGCTGTACTAGTCTTTGAACTTTTCTGAACTTCTGAAATATTTTCTAATTAAAAGTTGAAAAAAAAAACTCAGGTGATTCCAGTATTCAGCTAAGTTCAAGAACTACTGACATACATATGAAATATATGTGAAAGCACTTTGTAAATGAGAAATTATTTAACTGGTGATAACTGTAGTTTATGGTTTCCTTATCACCATTCCAGTGCCCTTATTTCAGAACACCATCACTTTTTTTTTATCATAAACTTTCATCTACTACAAAAATATAAAGAAGAGGTATGAACCAGAAAAATAACAAAAAGGTAGAAGAGGATTAGGGGAAGTTAGGGCTTGCTGCTGTGAAGCTGAAGCTGGGGAGAGTGAGCAGTCTTCAAAGGCAGAGACTGAGGCGGCAGCGGCTGAGGAGTGCTGAGTGTCTGATGTCCCCTGCCTCACTGCTCTTTAGAACTGGTGCCAAGCCCAGATCATCAGCCTGGCAGGGCGAGCGCTCCTTGTTGCCATGAATTCTCGCTGCCCCTCCCAACAGCACCTCCTCAGGTGGGCGCATCTGGGAAATATCCATTTGCACGTGTGTGGATGTGTACTTTCTTTCTGTTTCCACGTCCCTTTTGCTCTGCTTCAAGTTACTCTTCTCACATAGTTGCTTATGCTCCCTTTTTCCCAGGTCCTTCAGTCTTTTCTTTAACACATTCATTTCTTCACTCAACTAATATTTGTCATTAGCCTGCTATGTGCATAGCACTGAGTGCCGAATGAAGGAGTGAAAAAAATCCAAGCACGAAGTGAACTGAGGGCTAATAATAATAACAGCTAATATTTATGGAGGACTCACCTTGGGCCATGCCTTGTTTTACATGCATTATTTTATTTAATTCTTTTAATAGTTTACGAGTTGGGTATTTTTATCATCCCCATTTTACAGATGACAGATCGAGATACTCGGAGGTGCAGTAATTTGTCCAAGTCAGGATTTGAACTTTGGCAGTCTCACCCCAGGGCCCTTCCTCCACACTTTTATGCTAAGTGCAGTGAAGAAAATACCCCTTGGTAATGTCATAGGAAGTGACTGTGGTTAGGAGTGGGGACAAGGGGTCTGCTGGTTCTTTAGATTGGGAGGTCAGGCAAGGCCTGTCTGAGGAGGTGAATATCTGGAGGAAGAATATTCCAAACAGAAGGAACAGCAAGCACCAGGGAGCTGAGCTTGGTGGCTAAAGCATGGTAAGGGGCGGAGCAGTGGTAGCAGACAAGGGGAGAGAGGCAGGCTTGTTGAGGTCAGGAATGACAGAGTGGATTTTATTTTCTCTTTCACATGTTTCCCCCCACCCCCCCAGATGGCTCCCTTATCTTTCTGCTCACTGTCTGCTCGTTGTCTGATCACTGTGTCTGCTTGTTGTCTGCTCATTGTCTCTGCTTGTTGTGTCCGCTCATTGTCTGCTTGTCATCTTTAGGAGGCACTGGGAAATGAACCCGGGACCTCCCATGCAGGAGACGGGCACCCAACTGCTTGAGCCACATCCACTCCCACATGTTTTTAAATTGAGGTAACATACATATAATATAAAACCTGCCATTTTAACCATTTTAGGTGACATTCTTTAGTTTTACAATGTTGTGCTACCATCATCACCTTCCATCACTATAACTTTTTTATCATCCAAAATAGAAACGCTGTACCCATTAAACAATAACTCCCCATTCCTCCCCCCATGCCCCGGCCCCTGTAGCCTCTAACCTATCTGTCTCTATGATTTTGCCCATTCTAGATATTTCATATAATTGGAATCCTGTAATACTTGTCCTTTTGTGTCAGGCTTCAAGGTTCACTCACGTTGC
>JAQZBX010007828.1:0-49504 GCA_029593785.1 Cabassous unicinctus | reverse complement strand
GCTCGCGCGGTGCCATGGGCTGATGCGGCAGGACCTCACAGCAAGGGGGAGATAAGCAGACACAGAGAAGACACGCAGCGAATGGACACAGCAGCACAAGCAGCAAGGGGGGGATAAATAAATAAAATAAATAAATCTTAAAAAAAAAAAAATTTAATATAGTCTTTTTCAAAAAAGATTTTTATTTTATTTATTTATTCCCCTGCCCTCCTTGTTTTTGCGCTCGCTGTCTGCTCTCTGTGTACTCTTTGTGTCTACTTGCCTTCTCTTCTCGTCTTCTCTTTAGTAGGCACCTGGAACTGATCCTGGGACCTCTAATGTGGGATAGAGGCATTCAATCGCTTGAACCACCTCAGCTCCCTGGTTTTTTGTGTCTCTCATTGTCTCTCCTCTTTGTTTCTTTTTGTTGTGCCAGGTCTCCGTGTGGGCCAGCTCTCTGCACTGGCCAACTTGCCTTCACCAGGAAGCCCTAAGAATTAAACCCAAGACCTCCCATATGGTAGACGGGAGCCCAATTGCTTGAGCCACATCTGCTTCCCTAATATAGAATCTTAATTTACCAGAACCACTGCTTCCTATGATTCAAACCTCCACTTTTAGGCAGTTTCTAATATTCATGGATAATTTTTTTAGCAACAGACTGATAGAATTTTTGCCTATTAAATTCAACTTTGAGACTATGTTCTGGTGAAAATACAAAGCACACCTGCCAATTTCTTTAAATCTTTGTTGAAAATTTTTGTGCCATTTTACTGATAATGCTTTTGTAAGATTTACTCATGTAGGTTTTTATCTGAAACTGCAAGCTCTATAAAAATTTAGAGCATGTGAGAGATGTTCTACTTTAGAGGTTGGTTTGTACAAATGAGAATTTTCAGAGCAGTGGAGACCACAGGCTAATTACCTTCAATTATATTTACACATAATTGAAAAATAAATTACATTTACAATTTGAATACTCGTTAGCTAATATCTAACGGTGTTGTTTTATTGTTGCTTTTGCATTGTTGTGATAAAGAAGGTTTTCTTTATTTAAGTGAAAACAAAAGGTTTCTCCCTTAGAAATAGGACAATATGGTTAGATGTTGCATGCTATGACAAAAAAAAAGCTTGCTTCTCTATTTTATTTTTAAAGGTACATGCACTACTACCAGGATTCTAAGTTAGAACTCTAGAGATGGGGGGCAGGGAAACTGGGAACAAGGAAGAAAATAAGATCATGATGATTAGTAGAAAGAATCAGAGCTGAGAATTTCTGAAGAGACCATAAAGTTGCAGTCATTGAGATAATGACTTGAGGCACTGGTTCTGGAATGGTGTGCAACTTCCCTCGTCTACCAACTTAGATTGACAGAGGGCTTCATGGAGGAAGATTGAGTTACAAAGTTCAGTCAATATTTGTAAAGATGATGTTTACGGCATGCGTTGATAACAATAATTAATTGTGTTTTGATTTTTAAATTTAGCTTAGTTCTATAAAAATGATAATGTGTCTGTGGAAAGCAGCAAAATGCTGGCATGACAAACCAAAGCAATAGCAATCAGCCTTTACTGAAAAGCAAATTAATCACTGGATATAAGACTCTTCCCTGCTAGACCAGAGGGAAAGGTTTTGCAATCTTGATACTTTAATTATTCTTTTAATTCTTTTTATATATGTTTCAAATGTTTAGAACTCAACAATGAGAAAGTGTTGACTCAAAGGAATTCTAGGATACTGAGTTACTAAGAAAAGAAATATCAATAAACAAATGTACTTGACGAATCAAAGAAGAAAGAGCAAATAAAAATCAAAACAGAAAACAAACAACCAACATCAAAGACATTTTTGGTTACTGTCCAAGCTAACAGGGTAAGGAAAACTTCCATATTTTGTAAAGAAGACCTTATTTCTCAGCATATTTGTTCATCATAACGTTAGTATATCTAGAATGTGTTTTAGCTTCTAAATCATTTCCATAAAGATTTCAGTCTATAAGTAATAAAATAATCAAAGCATATACCAATGATCTCTTTTAAAGGAAGAGAGTAGGTTATTACTTTCTTTGTAATTATTAGGTTTCTCCAAACAAGCACCAAATTTAAGCACAGTAGTCATCTTGTACCCACGATTCTTTGCATGCTGAGACACATTTTATTCCTTTTGATCTTTCTTGAAATAAGAACAGAATTATTTCTATAGTATTCTCTTCATTTTAAACAGAAGTTGTTTTGCACCTAGTTTTTAGAGTTTTTCCAAATACTACCAGTGGCAAAAGAATGATTTGACAGATTGAGGTTTATCTTCCAATTCTTTTCTTTTAAAAGTTTCATTAAAAAAGTTCCTTTTGCTTCATAGAGGCAGAATTTTAGTGTCTTATTTTCTTATGTTCTAAAATGGCCAAAGAGCCTTCACTGGAGTATTTTTTATTTTTAGTTTGAGGAAATGCCTTTTTTTTTTCTTATAAAGCACCTTGAACTCAGGCTGCCATTTAGAAATGTGGGCTTAAATATCTACTTAAACAGTTGCTTTTATATAAATGACTCAATTTACCATGTCAGGGAGCAATTTTGTGAATAAAGGTCAATCATCATTGCTGGAAATCACTTTATGATCAAAATGAAATAGAACAGTGTTCAATTATCTATGATTTTCTAAAAAAATTACTCTGAACACTTGTGTTTGCATGTGTGTGCAAGCACCCATAGTTAAGTCAGAAACAACACTAAAATAGAAAATATTTTCAATTTATTTTATCTAAAATGGATCGTATCCAGAATATATAAAATGAACTAATCAAATTAATAAGAAAAAAGCATTCAATCTCCACCACTGCCTCCAAAATAGTGAACAGAAATTGACCAGACAAAATGTCAAACATTTTTAGGTAATGCAGATTAAACCATATTCACCATGGCTAAATTAAGGAAAGTTGACAATATTGAGTATTAGCAGGTTGTAGAGAATTATAACTCTCATGCACTAATTTTGTGCATGTAAAATGGTAAAACCATTTTGGATACCCTTTTTCTTATATCTGCTTTGCTGAATATATGCATACCCTGTCACCCAGCAATACCACTCCAAAGTACAAACCCAAGATAAATCCATGCATATGAAGATGAAATGATGTGCATAAAAATATACATAGTAGCAGTATTATTAATAGCTAATAGCTTGAAACAACCCAAATGCTCTTCAACATTAGAATGCAAGAATACTTTGCGAACACATTCATACAATATAATAACATTCAACAATGAAAATAAATGAACTGCTACTACTCACAACATAGGTGAACTTCGCAAAAAAAAAAAAATTGAGTAAAAAGAAGGCAGATATAAAATAACATGTACTTTGTGATTACATTTCTATAATGGTCAAAAAACCACTCTAAGGCTTTAGAAGTAAAATAGCCCTGGGGAGCAGATGGAGAAGGGGATGTGGCGTGTCCAGACTTCGGGAATGCTTCTTTTCTTTTTTAATCTGGTTGTGATTACTCATGCATTCCTTTTATGAGAAGTCATTGAGTTGTCATCTATGAATTGCACACTTTTAAATCTATTTGCTATACTTTTAGTTACCAGGGATCAAGGAACATCTTTCTTAAGATATGATGATTGTTTGCATGTTCTCTCACACATTTATATCTCAAAAAATTAGCTTGACAGTCCCCTTCTCCCACCAAAGGGGAGTGTTTTAGAATCTGGGAATAAAGAGAAATGTTGCTAGTGAAAGCAAAATATTATAATTATTTCGAACACATTCAGTTTTACCAATGTATCTGAACTGTCACAGATAAAAACTGATGTACTAAAATATATGAGCTCTCCACACTGGGCATTAGGAGGTGACATACTCAAGAGTATGGATCAAGACAGCTTCACCTTATCATTTTGGCCTCTGTGGTCTCCTCACCTTTTCATTTAGCAAAGAGTTCTGCTAATCCACAAGCTCTGTGAGATCACATCTAAGGAGGGAAGGGTGGGGGAGAGCTGGGAGAGGATATACTTCTCCTTCCTAAGAGGGTTTGTAGGTCCAAAGGAAATGGAGCTGATTCTTTTGCTATACATTTCTATCAGTTTCTCAGATACCTTATTTGAACTTGCTTCTACCAAAAGAACTTTTCCTTTTTTTTAAAAAAATCATGATAGAACCAGCAAGATGGCAGCAGAGTAAGGACCTCCTAATATCAGCTCCTGCTACGGGGCAGTTGGCGATCACCCGGAGTTATCTAGAGCACTTGTTTGGAGGCTCCAGGAGACCAGAAGTGCATCCTGTAACATCCTTGAAAGAATGGAAGAAGGAGACTGCTCATCTGCAGAGAAGATCGTGAGTAGAGCCCTCCACGCCACGGAGGCCAGTGCCCATCCTCCACTGGAGGCACAAGCCGCCTCGGGAGCTGTTCAGCGGCTGGAATTAGAAGTTCCACTTCCCAAAACGGGGGAGGAAGAGACAGTTGGGCACCAACTTCAGCCACTGATTAGTATACTCAGCGGGCTAAAGTATAATCCTAAGAACAGCTAAAGTTTGAACCTGTCCAAGTCAGAAAGCGGCCAGTAGCCGCCATCTTAACTCCGCCCCTGACACAAGGGGAAGCGGGGCTGACTGAAAATCGCAGTGCTGGTAGGGACCAGCTTCTTTCCATCTCGATCAGATTGCAGCTCCAGCCTAAGACCCAGGCCCACCTCAGGCAGGGAGGAAGCTGGGGGTGTGGGGGGAGGGGCTGCACCAGCCTCTCTGGGAAACTACAGGCCGCCCCACGGAGGCTGGTGATCATCCTACTTTGGCAGTGTAAGCCACCCCAGGAGCTATTCTGTGGCAGGAATTTTAAGCTCCATTTCCCAAAACGGGAGGAAGAGAAGGTTGGCCACCAATTTCAGCTACTGATTAGTAAATTTGGCTGGCTAAAGTATAACCCTAAGAACAGCTAAAGTTTGAACCTGTCCAAGTCAGAAGAGGCCAGCAGCTGCCATTTTGACTCCACCCCCAGCATGAGGGAAAGCTGGGCTGACTGAAAATCACAGTGATGGTAGAGACCGGTTTCTTGCACCCAGATTACCCTGCAGCCCAAGCTTAGGCTTCAGCCCCACCTCTAGCAAGAGGGAAGCTAGTGGGCCCTGCACCAGCCTATCCAGGTAACTGTAGGTACATTTGGCACAGACTGAATAACTGGAAATCTACCAGGGCAACTGTGGTCCTCTTGGACCTGCACTGCATAGATTGCTGCCCACACCTGCAGCTCCATCCCTGCCCCAGCAGGGGAGAAAGGAGTGTGAAGCTTCATCAGTCTCTCTGGGCAACTATACTCTAGGCGTGCATGAGTTGGATTATTCCACACAGCTGGCAAAGAAGAAAGCCGGGAGAAGCTTCATTGGTCCTTGGGGCAGTGAGGGCAGCTTGTGCCTCCACAGCTTATAGCACTAACTATATCCTTTGCTCCTACTACACAGCCAGCAAGGGAGAAAGGGCAGGAAGCCCTAAACTAAAGAGAAAAACTGCACCCAAAATAAATTCTCTAGTAAGCCAGATGCCAAGACACTAACAAAAAGTTACAATCCACACCAAGAAGCAGGAAGATATGGCACAGTTAAAGGAACAAGATAAGCCTCCAGATGACATAAAGGAGTTGAGACAACCAATCATAGATGTTCAAAAAATCTCCTTAATAAATTCAATGAGATGGCTAAAGAAATTAAAGATATTAAGAAAGCATTGGATGAGCACAAAGAAGAATTTGAAAGCATACATAGAAAAATAGCAGATCTTATGGGAATGAAAGGTGCAATAAATGAAATTAAAAATACATTGGAATCATATAATAGCAGATTTCAGGAAGCAGAAGAAAGGATTGGTGAGCCTGAAGAAATGGCCTCTGAAAGTGAACATATAAAAGAAAGATGAAGAAAAGATTGGAAAAATTTGAACAAGGTCTCAGGGAACTAAAGGACAGCAAGAGACATGCAAAGATACGTGTCATGGGTGTCCCAAAAGGAGAAGAGAAGAGAAAAGAGGCAGAAGGAATATTTGAAGAAATAATGGTAGAAAATTTCCCAACCCTATTGAAGGACATAGATATCCATGTCCAAGAAGTATGACGTACTCCCATCCGAAACAATCCAAATAGACCAACTCCAAGACACATGCTAAGCAGAATGTCAAATGCCAAAGACAAAGAAAGAACTCTGAGAGCAGGAAGAGAAAAGCAATGCATAACATGTAAGAGATACCCAGTAAGATTAAGTGCTGATTTCTCACGAGAAACCTTGGAGGCAAGAAGACAGTGGTATGATATATTTAAGATACTGTAAGAGAAAAACTTCCAGCCAAGAATCTTACATTTGGCAAGACTGTCTTTCAAAAATGAGGGCGAGTTTAAAATATTCACAAATAAACTGAAATTGAGAGAGTTGTAACCAAGAGACCCTGCTTTGCAGGAAATACTAAAGGGTGTGCTACAGGAGAGAGAGGCCTGGAAAAGAGCCTAGAAAGGAAAGTTATATCAATAAAAGTAACAAAAAGTGTCAAAAAAGTGGTGAAAATAAAATATGACATATAATACCCAAATATTCAGGAATAAACTTAACCAATGATATAAAGCACTTATATTCAGAAAACTACAACTCATTGTTAAAAGAAATAAAAAAAAGACCTAAATAATTGGAAGAACAGTCCATGCTCATGGATTGGAAGACTAAATATCGTTAAGATGTCAATTCTACTCAAATTGATATACAGATTCAATGCAATCCCAATAAAAATTCCACCAACACTTAAAAATAAATGGAAAACCTGATTATCCAATTTATTTGGAAGGGTAAGGGGTCCTGAATAGCCAGAAACATCTTAAAAAAGAAAAGCAAAGTTAGAGGACTCTCATTTCGGGACTTTAAGTCATATTAGCCAGCTACAGTGGTAAAAACAGCATGGTACTGGCATAAAGACAGATATATAACTAATGGAGCTGAATTGATGGTTCAAAAACAGATCCTCACATCTATGCTCAAGCGATTTTTTACTAGCCTGTCAAATCCACCCAGAACAGTCCATTCAACAAATGGTGCTGAGAAAACTGGATATCCATAGAAAAAGAAGGAAAAAGGACCCCTATCTCACACCTTACACAAAAAGTAACACAAAATGAATAAAAAATCTAAATATAAAAGCAAGAACCATAAAGCTTCTAGAAGAAAATGTAGGAAAATATCTTCAAGACCTGGTGGTAGGTTTTGGATTCTTAAAGGAGATAAGAGGAGGACTGAGATGGACTGCTGATATTTAATGTATGAAAAAGTTTTAATTGGCTTTACTGTAAAAGTGTGAAAATGTGCAGAGTTGATGGTAACACATTATAGTGAGTAATAGCTGGTTTATAAATGGGGATGTGGCTCAAAATGTTAGTCTAGGAATGTAAATGCCAATTGACAAAAAGCTAGAGAATAATTTAGGGACTGAATAGCACAGTAAGCCCAGAAGTGGATAAGAATTGTGGTTGATGGTACAGAAGCAAGAGTGTCCTTTGTGAGCTAGAGCAGATGTACATCACTATTGCATGGTAGTGGGAATGTGGAGAAGCATGGGAAAAATACAACTGGAGTGACCTATGGACTGTGGTTAACAGTAATAATGTAATATTCTTGCATCTATGCCAGAGATGTACTGTGTTGATAATGGAGGAGAATGGAAAATATGTGCCAAATGTATGCTATGTACTTGGTAATAATAAGATGATATTATCTCATAATGTGTAACAAATATTCCACCACAATGTGGTGTGTTGATAGAGGGATGTTGTTTGGGAATTTTGTACATGTGCGTTTTGTAAGTTTACAACTTCTGTTATAAAAACATATTTAAAAAATAATAATAGAGTGGGTTGGGGGAAAATACAGCAAATTTAAGATAAAGACTATAATTAGTAGTAAGATTTTGACAATATTCTTTCATAATTTGTAACAAATGTCTCACAATAATGCAATGTATTGGTGGAGGGTTGATGTATGGGGCCCCTGCATGATGTTTTGAATGTTTGCTTTGTAAGTTCACATCTTTTACTATACACTTATTGTTTATGCATGTTCATGTAAAATGATGTAATAATAATAATAATAATAGGGTGGGTTGAGGGAAAATACTTTCATTAGCAGAAGTATTTTGAGGATGCTTTTCAATCATTAGTTAAAAATGTTTCACAGCAATGCAAGGTATTGATAGTAGGGTGAGGTATGAGAGCCCTGTATGATGTTATATATGTTTGTTTTGTAAGTTCACAACTATTGCTAGACACTTATGGTTAATGTATGTTCATGTATGAGTGATATATTTCAATAAATCTTAAAAAATTGAAAAAAAAAAAAACCATGATAATATCACAGTACCAAGGTTGCTCACTTGGTCTCTGCCAGACTGATGTTGTAGGATACCCAAGTATCGCTCATAACAGTATTGGATCCAGTCAACACTCAAGAAATATTTCTAGGTGGATGCATTGCAAATATAAAAATGCCACATATTTGACACTGTCACATTCTATTGCATTGAGATGATACCGCAAATCCCACACTATTTTATTCTGCTGCTTTCAAATTGTTTCTACTAATTGCATTTATATCCATATTTATGCTTAAGTAATAGAAGTGATATTTTAAAATTGCAGAAATAATAATTTAGGAATACAGTTTTTATTATTATATAAAATTTTTTTTCTTTTCTATAACACCCATGGGACATCACTGAAATGATGATCATTTAAATATAATACTCGGTAAACTTTATAATCCCTTTATAAAAAAAGACATAGCTAGTCAATTTTAGTGGCTATTTAAATCATCTTTTTTTTTTAAAGTGTAAAAGGATTTTTTATTTTTACAATTTATCCAGTTAGACAAACTGCAAGGTTGAGGACACAGTTCTCCACATTGTCTATTCTGTCCAAGACTTCTGACCCTACCTGCAAGGAGCTAGGGTTTAACTACACAGCTAGAAGGAAGAATCCATACAAAACAACCTTTACATTTGACACCAACTATAACTTCAGGGGTTTCCCAAAACTGCTCCCAGTTTTGTTAATTCACTAGAAAGTCTCACAGAATTCACTGAAAGCTGTGATACTCATAGATATGGTTTATTGTGAGGAAAGGAGGAGACACAGGATAGAATCTGGTAGGGTTCCAAATGTAAAGCTTCTATTGGCCTCAAAATGTGAACCCTCTAGACACTGGTGTGTGGAAAAATGCATGGAATATGGACAATCATAAAAGCTCAGCCAAGCTTCAATATCCAGAATTTTTATTGGAGCTTCATTATGTAAGCATGATTGATTAAGCAATTGCCCATGTGGCTGAATTCAGTCTCTGCCTCCTTCCCTAGAGGTCAGGCTGATATCAAGTGGCCCAAGGGGTCCACCCTGAGTCATTTTTGTTAGCATAAACTACCAGGTGTGGTGCAAGGGTCCTACCATATATATCAAGGACAAGCTTATCACTATGGAAATTCCAAGGGTTTTAAAGTTATGTATCAGGAGCTAAGGACAAAGGCTAGTCCTCTCTTTGGTAGAAGCCAAATATCTTACTATATTATAGCTATTCAGCAAAATGTTTTAAAATCATGCAAATTCCAAAGATTAAAGAGACATTAAACATCTTTTATAGTTTTCACATTGGGAGATAATTTTTTTTCATTGAAAAGAAATGAATCTCCTTATAATCTTTCTTATAAAATATTTTCAAAGGATTTTATTTCTCTCTTTCAATACCTCACAGGTTTTATTTCTGATTATGTTGAAATTATGATTAGGAGAAACTATTCGTGAAAACACTGACATCTTTAAAGCATAATAAAATGAAGGAAGTTTTAAGAATTTTCTTTTGTAAATTTATGCATAGATAATCTGAAGCGAGTTTCTGATATATCTAAAATAGACATACCAATTTGTTTGATCTGTAAGGAAATGTCATATTTATTCACAAATTATGCAGAGTCTTTCCTATAACAGCTTATAATTTTCCTTTTAAATATTATTTTTGGATTAATGTTAAAATATAAACGCCTTTCACTTTAATTATATAAATATTTGGCATTAGAAAATGTACAGAAATTGTGGTGTCATATATTTGATAACACACACATACACACATACATTGTGGAGGTGGAGATTGTGGTATACAGTACAGGAGAGGAGAGAGAAAATTTCGATCAGAACCCCAAGGAACCTGAATTGGTGGTGCTCATAAAAGTTTACAAGAAACTAAGGAAACTGACTGTTTGCAAAGAAAAAAAAAATCAAAGTGTGGGCTATAAATTTGGAAAGATAGGTTTCCGAGGAAAGTAACAGATGCTGTTTCTTTCAAATTATTTTAAAATGGTATACACATTTCTTAAAAGAAAAAAGTGTGTTAAAAATTGTAGTACTGCTAAAACAAAGAATATAATAAACCTCAAAAGTCTGCCACAGCTGTCAGTCTATTTCCCAAAGGCACATAACTGTTTCTTTCCATTTTTCTTACAATATTTTCTTATGATTTGACCCGTCAATTGTTAAGATTTCCAGAAAAAGATACTCCGATACTTCATATGAGAAACTGATAGCACTTACTGTCAAGTGTCTAGTAGAACTCAGGAAAATAATGCCTCCTCGAACAGCTTTCTCAGATGAGATCAAAGTCTGTTAAAGATATCACAAGAACTGTTCAAAATAGGGAAAGCCAAGGGCAGAGTAAGTCAGTAGCAAAATCAGGAATAGAATGTCATATCTTTTCACAACCAGGACCCTATCCTAATTGAAAACATATCCTACCTTACTGTTCCAAACTGAGGTTAGTGCTTCATATTCTCTCTTCCTTCCCTTCCAACTTCTCTTCACCTCTCCTTCTTTCCTTCCTTCCTTCTTTGACCATCTATTTTCTTGAATCTATCTATCTATCTATCTATCTATCTATCTATCTATCTATCTATCTATCTATCATCTATCTATCATCTTATTCTAGGTTTTTCCAGGTCACACAGTAAAAACCATTATCAAATTCCTTCCCCCTATTATCATTTTCATTAAATATTTTCTCTTAAATTTGATTTCTTCTTACTCAATAATATATTTTATTAATTGATAATAAAACCTCTAAATATGTAGGTTAACACATATGTATTTGCAGATTTGTGATTCATGTAATAAATACTGTTGTCTATTGAGGTAAGATATGAAAATAGTGTGCCGTGTGGGCTTTTGTCATATATAAATTAGGAATACTACAGGTTAGATAATTTGATCCCTAGCTGTATGCAATTGTAATGTTCCTAAACGTCACAATCTATCACCGTTACCTTTCTATTTCCTGAATTTTCTCTCTACTTCTATCACAATCTTGAAGTATATTAAATAACTGCAAAATAATAATAGTGTTAAGGATTTCATTTTGTCTCCTGCCTCTGTGTTAAGTGCCTTGCATATTCTCTCTTTTACTTATTTTATCTTCACAAAATTCAGAGTACAATGTTGAAATCGTGGCCCTATTTTATAGGAGAAAGCTATTAGGTTTATTTAGTTGTATATTGTGGTGGTTTGAAGCTGTTTGTACCCCAGAAAAATCATGTTCTTAAAGCTAATCCACCCCTGTGTATGTGAACCCCTTGTAAGTAGGAACTATTGAAGAGGCTACTTCAGTTAAGGTGTGACCCACCTTTATCAGTTAAGGTGGCTTAATCCTATAATGGGAGTCCTTTTGAAGTGGAATGAAATTCAGACAGAGAGAGGGAAAGCCACAGGAAGCAAGAAGCTACATCAACGGAACCTGGAAGAGAAGAGAGAGACCAGATGTCACTATGTGCCTTACCATGTGACAGAGAAGCCAAGGATTGCCAGAAGCCAGCCCCAGAATGCCCCAGTCTTTGGAGAGAAAGCATCACCTTGATGACACCTTGATTTGGATGTTAAGTGAATCCAGGATTTCAAATAAGTTAGTCAATTACCTTTTTTTCTTTTTTAAAGCCAACACATTTCATGGTATTTGCTTGAGCAGCCTAGGAAACTAAAGCAGATTTTGGTACCAAGAGAGTGTTTTTGTGTTTTAAAAATATCACAAGTATCAAAACATATATATCATTATTTAGCTTGATTTTTCTGATTAAACATTTTTTAAGAAAAAATCATGCCTATATTCAGAGCAATAATACTATTCTAATCCACAGCATTATCCAATTGATTGACTGCTTTTTATTTCCAAGTTTTTTGCTATTGGAAACAATGCTTCTATTAATAATCTCAGTCATGTTTGCTTGGCACATATGAAATAATTTTTCTGAAATATATACTTAGAAAATATTTGTCTCAAGTATATGAGAATTGTCAGCTTTATTAAGTTATGCTAATTTAATAAAGTATGTGGCTATTAGAACTGTGCATTTTTTCATAAATTCTTACCATTTCATATTTTCAAATATATTGATTTAGTCAAATGATGAGTGTGAAAAAATCATTTTCATTTGCATTTCTCTGATTAGAGTTAAGTATATTTTCTTAGATCTTTATTTGCCATTTATGTATTTTCTTTGTTGATTTTCCATTTATATATTTTTTCTTTTTATTTTTGATTTCCAGGAATAATTTTCCTATTATTGAAACATACTGTTTACTAATATTTAAATAGCTAAACTCTTTTCAGCTTTAAGAAGATTCCATTGCTAAAAATTTACTAATTAAAAAAAAATCATTAATGGATTTTGTACTGTTAGTGTGTTTTTCTGAATCTACTCATATCTATTCATAATTTTTCACTTTTAATTTACTACTATAGGGCATCATATTACAATTATATGGATAGTGTATCATGCCTCCCCTCTGTGATAAGTCTTACTAACTGGATAAATTGATTTGCTTCTTTTTTACTTAACACATACCATGTATGTGCATAAATTTGATTGGTCAATATTTTTTTCCTTGTTCTTTTTCTTGGCTACTTTGATATCAAGGTTCTATAGGCTTTATAAAAGTTATAGAGTATATTTATTACTATTTATATAGTAGAAAATGTTTTATGTAGAAGAAAAATTAACTATTTTTTTAATGTTTATTTGGACAATATCTCAAAAAATCTGCTTCAAATATCTTTTTTATGGGAAGGTAACTGCTAACTACCAATTTAAATTTTTTAATTACTTGTTTTTCCAATTGTATATTTATTTCTGATTTTTGGTATATTGCAATTCTCTCAACTAACTTTAATTTTTTTATTTTTTATTTTTTAAATTTTATTATTGTGGGTAAAAATCAAATTTTTCACAATACAAACAAATATTTGTAAAATGATATATAAATATATATGCATATATGTGAATTTGCTTACATAAATGTTAGTTTTTTATATGTATATTTTAAAAGATGCTTAGATTACATAAATGTTACACAAAAATTACAGAGATTCCCATGTTCTCTACCTCCCACACCTCCCATAACAACGCACATAAACATCTTTCATTAGTGTGGCACATCACCTGCAATGGATATACACATCCTGGGGCTTTGCCACTAAACATGGACCATAGTTCACATTGTAGACCACACTCTCTCCCACACAGTTCTGCATGGTATATGCTGATGTAAAATGGCCTATATCTGTCAATGTAATGTCACTCAGGATAATTCCCAAGTCCTGAGAAAGCCCCTGTATTACAACTGTTTTTCCCTTCCCTGCCCCGAAAGCATCTAGTGGCCACTAGCTCCACCTCACTGTTGTAATTTCTTCCATTGCTTGAATCACAATAGCTCTACAATAGAATACCATTAAGTCCACTCTAGTCCATAGCTCTTCCTCCATTCCTGAGGAGTCTGGGATGATGATGTCCACTCCACCTCCAAGTGAGAGTGGGCTTATATCCCATGGATACGGTGGATGGGATTATCTTGCCTGCAGTTTCAGGCTCTCTCCATTCCCTGGGATGGCCGTTGTCCATCATTGTCTCCTCACCAGGTGACTTGGGTGAGTCCACTGAGCTCTAGAGGAGGAGTTGTAGCTCCACCAAGATTCCAGGCACAGCTGGCACATGGGCAGGCCAGAGGCTCCAGTCTCTGGAAGTATAACTACAAACTCCAGCATCACATATAGGTTTGAATAGAAGGGACTGATGAACCATGTGCAGGGAGGACTTATTAGAGTTCAGCTCTGTCACTCTCAGGAGCACAGATTCCAAAGTAGAGCCCACTGATAAGGCATCGATCTCTGGAGCTATCCCGCCTTATATAGGACCTGGGTGTCTCCAGAGCCCTCAGGAGCTCCTTTGTGTGGGCTGATATCCACTTTTGTACTCTATGAGATCCTACTGAGGTGTGCGTAAGCGTTACCTCTGGGATGATCTCCTGACTCACTTTGAAGTCTCTTAGCCACATGAACTCATTTGTCTTTACCTTTTCCCCCTTTTATTCAAGGTCTTTTTCCAGTCGTATTGCCAGTTGGCACTTGGTATTAATCCCTCGTTACCAGGGAGGCTCATCCCTGGGAGTCATGTCCCACATTATGGGGAAGGTAATGTATTCATATACTGAGTTTGGCTTAGAGAGAGGCCACATTTGAGCAACAAGGAGGCTTTCAGGTGGCAACCCTTACGCACCCCATAACAGTAGGCTAAGTTTCAATTACAAGAGCAAAGACTCATAAGGCTAGTCATCAATAACAAGAACCCATCAGTGGGCCATCCTCTTTTGCCAGACACTGCCCCTGCACTTGGGGACTGTTGCTGCTCCCTTGAAGAATGTGGCAGAGCTCTCCAGGCTGGGAATTCAGTATTCCCTCATTAATTAAGTGATTGTCTACCCACCGTGACCATGCCCCATCCCTTGATCATTTGAACAATTTTATATATCTTTTATGTATATTCAGATGGACTTCCTCCCATGAATCCCCCATCCCAGAGACTCCCCACCAATGATCCTCTGCAGCCCCCATTGTAACCCTCTGTGATCTAAACCTTCCTTGAAGATGAAGCCCATATAATAACCAAATACAATTAATAGGAAAATGAAATAATAATGATAAGCTTAAATGAAAGAGATAAAATACATGGAAACTCAGAAAAAAAAACTAAAAATAAAATATAATTAACAGATTGGGACATTCATAAAATGGGAAAAACATTTTTTTAAAATTATTGTTCTTTTTCTTTTATCACTGCATTATTGGGTGTCCACTCTGTACCATGGCACCTTCCTCCTCTCATTCCCCAGTGTCTCCCAAATTTTCATTTAATTTTCAAAGAAGTTTTAGGTCACAGCAAAGTCACACACACAATACTAGAGACTCTCATATACCCAACCTCCTTTCCCTTTCCTCACCCCATATTAAAACCTTTTTTATGTGGGTGGTAGTATTGTTATAACTGTTATACAGATAGTGAAACATAGCTACTAAACATTGTCAATGGTTTACAGTATAGTTTACAATTTAGATGGTACAGTTTAATAATTTTTGATGATATTTACCATGTCCTATGTCCATTATTGTAAGGTAATGAAAAACATTTCCCATGACCACTAAATACCCCCTGTTTGATCTTTTCTTTTCCTTCCTTCCCATCCCCCTGGGGCACATGACACTCCCCTGTCTTGACTCATTGGCTGACAAGATTCATAGTTACATGCCCTGGGTATTTTAACCTGCCCTTCCTAATGTACCCACCTGTCAACCCTGCACCACCAAACCCAGTAATATCACTACCCACCTGTCCTATCCTTCAATATGCAACTATATTCTATCACTTTAAAATAGATTATGTCCATATGGGTGATGGCTCACAACCTACTCTTCTCTTTCTCTCCCTTGTTAACCTATCTTTCAGACAATGGTTCTCAGAGACTGCTCACTTTCCTCAATTCAAATCAGTGAGGTCATATACTGTTCATCCTTCAAAGCCTGGCTTGGTTCACTCAACATAAGGTCTTCAAGATTCATGCATGTTATTCTGTGTGTTAGCACTTTATTCCTTCTTACAGTTGAGTAATATTCCACTGTATGTATGTACCACATTTTGCTTATCCATTCATCTGTTGATGGGCACTGGGGCTGATATTTATTTATGATTTTTGATATATTGCAATTTTTTAGGAAAATATCCATTTCAACTAACTTTAATTTTTTTGTTAGAGAAGTTGTGGGTTTATAGAACAATCATGCATAAAATACAAGATTTCCGTATACCACATGTATTATTCAGGGTTCTCTAGGGAAACAGAATCAACAGGAGATATCTGTAAATAGTAAGAGATGTTATGAGTCTCTCACATGATGGTGGGAAAGCACAAGTCCAGGTTCTGCAGGCAGGCTGCAAACCAGGGGTTCCGATGAAAAGTCCAGTGAAGGTCCTTGATGATTTTCCAGGAGAAGCTGGCTGTCCAAAGATGAGCTGGGAAATTCTCTCTGAATGTTGAAATCACTTCCCCTTATAAGGTATTCAACTGATTGGATAAAGTATCACTCATTGCTGACGGCAATCTCCCAGGTTGCTGTAGATGTAATCAACTATGTATGCAGTAAACTCACTGATGAGTAAAGTCCATAAATGTCCTTATATTACAATTAGCCCAGTGCTTGCTGGACCAACAACTGGGCACAATTACTGGTCGAGTTAACACATTAGCCTAACCATCACAATATGCTATTATTACCACCTTTTATTGGTGTGGAATATTTGTTACAATTAATGAAAGTACATTTTTATAATTATTCTGTTAACTATAGGCCATGATTGAACTTAGGGTTCACTGTTTGTGCAATTCCATGGATTTTTAAAAAATTTTATTCTGTTACCATATACACAAACTTTCCCCCTTTTAACTACATTCAGTTATGTATTTCAGTGCTCTTAATTACGTTCACAATGTTGTGCAAACTGAAATTATTCATTATATGCTTATGATTAAAAACAAGTATTAGGGAAGTGGATGTGGCTCGGGGGACTGAGCTCCCGCCTACCACATGGGAGGTCCGTGGTTCTGTTCCCAGTGCCTCCTAAAGAAGACAGCGAGCTGTCATGACGGGCAGGTGCGACAAGCTGACACAACAAGATACACAAGGAGAAAAACATAATGAGAGACACAAAAAAGCAGAGAATGTAAGTGGCTCAAGGGATTAGGTGGCTCTTTCCCACATCGGAGGTCCTGGGTTTAGTTCCTGGTGCTTCCTAAAAACACTGCACACAGCAAGTGCAAACAACTAGGGGGTGGGGAGAAATAAAGAAATAAATAAAATAAATCTTTAAAAAAACAGCTATTAAATCTATAACTAATTTCCCCTATTTTCCTTTGTAATATGGTTTATTTTTTTTTTCCATCAATACTCATTAGTGCTATTTTTCAAGAAGAACAGGTCTGGATTTTGTCAGTCTTCTATTTTATTTTTCTTTCTTTGCTTTTAGTTTCATGACTAATGCACTTTTTCTTATTTTTTATCTGCTTTTTAAAATTTTTGAATTATTTTATTGTTTATTTCTTCATTTGAATGTTTAAACCACTTAATGTGGTCTCTTTTTAAAATAAGTTCATTTAAGGCAATAAAGGGAGCAAGTAAATAGTATTTTATCTACATGTAAGTTTCTAGTTCATATCAGGCCATGGAGTTATTAGGTTTTAATGAAATTTTATCTATAAATTTTTAAAAAAATTCTTAATTCAAAGGACTGTGTTATTAACTAGTTTTACTCCATACCTATACCCAATGGTTGCTTTAAGTATTGTTTTCAAGATCCATGTCTCCATGATGCTTACCATTACATTGTTAATAAAAATAGGCTATTTTCCAGCAAGATACATTTTAAACAAGGTCTTCACAAAAAGTTAAGTACAATGAATATGTATATTTTAAGGTCACCAAGATAAAAAAGAAATAACTGAACACAAAAGAAAAACAAGTTTTTATCTAGTTATAGTTTTTTCATATATTTTGCTGTTTATTTTACAAATTAAGAAATATTTTCATTCATTTAGTCATTATTCATTAAATAGTCATTTAATATATTCAAGTAAATAAAAACATTGTACCATACATTAATGTATATATAAAAACATTATTATATCCTTATTTTGTCTATGATGTGATACCATAAAATTATGACTTTTCTGAATTCCTATTCAGAACCAATTTTTTTCATATTATTTGAAACATGTTTATGCTTTAAATGTTTATAACCTTCTATATGTATGTATTGAATGAATCCATAAACCAATGGGAGGTTATGCTGTTTTACAATAAGATGACAGTGTCTCTAAGTGGACATTCTTTTGGTTATCTTGATCATATTTAAGCAAATTTCCAAGTTTCACCTTTAAGATTCTTTTTTACTAACAAAAACAATATGTACAATTGGGGGATTTATATAAGTAAACAGAGAAATAATATTGATATAAACTAGTTAATTATTCAGTTAAAAAGTATCTACATGAGGTACTTTGTAAAGACAGTTAAGTGAGGGATGATGCAGAATATCGTAAAAAGTCTGAGTTTTGTCCCTAATGGGATTACACTGAGCAAATAGTTTTTAAATTGGGATATTAGATAATATAAGCCCTACATTCACTACTCCTGTATAACATTATTCAAAATAGTTTATCTCACAAAAATTATTTCAAGAAATTATTATTGACTGGATAAAATTAATCAATTTGCTAAAAATATTTTTGAATAATTATAAAAATTATAAGATTTCTACAATGTTTTCTTTTCAACATGCAGTTTACTTCTTTAATAAAATAGTATATTTGAAGCTATTTTCTGGAAAAAATGAGATAGCACTCATACAGGCATCTAAGTTTTAGAAAGTTGTTTTTATGGATTTGTGATTAAAACAAAAGAAAAGTGTTTTTGAAGTAAAGAAGGATCGTCAATATCAATTATTCTGATTACATATTTTGGTTCTTATCTTATTTTTCCACTTGCCATTGAAACTTATTTTTAAATATGAATTTTGTTGACCATCTCCCTCTTATATGTCAACTTAATACAACTTAAAATAGTTTGTCCCATGTGTTGTATATGTGAAGCTAGGGTATTTAATTCTACTTTCATTTGGAAAAAT
Organism: Cabassous unicinctus; assembly: GCA_029593785.1. Classification (NCBI taxonomy): domain Eukaryota; kingdom Metazoa; phylum Chordata; class Mammalia; order Cingulata; family Chlamyphoridae; genus Cabassous; species Cabassous unicinctus. Next base: position 30,471 of record JAQZBX010007828.1, on the reverse strand, counting down.
AATACCTAGATTTTTAATTTTGGAGGTATTTATCAATGGATTAAAAGTAAGATAGGAATTTCAAGAATCTTATATATAAATAACCTCTAGTAGACATTGTTTAACGACATGTTAAATTTTATTGCATTTATCATCTCAATCATATAATACTGTTGTACATAGAATGAATGAAGAAATAGCATTCAGAAACGACAGTGCCTTCTGGAAATTCTGCTTCTGGGCACAACAAATTCACTAGAAGCCACTTTGTTGATCATAGAGCCCAATAAAAGAATTAAGACACAAGATCAGAGATAATTCATCAATGATATCCAATCTGTTCTAATATATTTGGTCCAAAAACTAGTGGAATGTTCCACAACAATGTAAGGTGTTGGTGGAGGGGTGATGTACTGGAATTCTTCACATGCTTCATGATTATTTTGTAAGCTCACAACTTCTCTAATTAAAAAATGGAAAAAAAAAACTAGTGGAGATGTTACTGGAAAATACTATATACCATGATTTTGATACTGAACTAATCTCTTTTAGAGAAAATTTGTGAAATATTTTTCTAAAAGTCATTTTTATATATTTTTTCTTTTTTTATTTGTCATTTTAATTTTTTTAAATTTTTATTGTGGTAACACATATATAACTCAAAATTTCCCATTTTATCTTCTTTCAAGTGTCAATTCAGTAGCATTGATTACTTTGAAAATAGGCTACCATCACCACCATTCATTACCCATATTTTCTCTTCACCCCAAAGAGAAAGTCTGGACCCATTAAGCATTAATTCCTCATTCTTCCCCCCACCCTCCTGCTCATGGTAGCTTGTAATCTACTTTCTGACTGTGAATTTGCTGACTCTATGTATATCATGTCAGTGGAATCACACAAAATTTGTCCCTTTGTATCTGGCTTACTTCACTTTTAATTAGAGGTAATAGAGTGATTGCGTTCTCAGATGTATGAAATTGGATTGACAACAGGACCAGAAATAAAAATTTCTTTTCCCTAGATATTTTGCTACAACCGATTAAGTAGAATTGAATATTATTTTATTTAAGCAATATTGCTTAAATAGTAATGAAGGGAGAAGCTGGAGTAGCATGGAACAGAACAGGTCAACACCAACCTTCCAATTTACTGTAGCAGAGAAAGAAAGATATTAATCAAAAGATACTTGAGATTTCAAAATATCTGGTTGGTATTTAAAGTTTCAGCAAACTGAGCAGCCAGGGATTTGTATCCTTTTTATCTTTAATAATGTAAAAATTAAAAAAAAAAACCCTGCCTGGGAGGATGAAAATGTGACTAATGCAAAAGCCCTTTTACATCAAGGTTAGACATGTATTCATCTCTCCTGACAAAAAATCCATAATTAATGTCTTTACTTCTAATAGAATTCTCATATGTTTCTGTCAACTAAGTTACAGAAACTTCATAAATTTTCTTCTGCAATCTTTGTTTGATTTGGGGTACTGTGATTTTACTATTTGCTTTTGTGGGAAAAATGGAAATATTTTGTAAACATCTGATATTCTGACATATTCTCTAAAAAGAAATGGAATTTAGGAGAAAAGTGATTTATATTGATTTATGCTGATATTCTTCCACTTACTCTTATGTATGTATGCATGTGTAAATACATATATACATAGTCTGGATTATTTTATGACTAAAGTCAAAATTTACTCTCTCAAATGCAGAAAAAAAGAGGGGCTGTGAACTGAGCTCATACTACAATGCAGTGAGTGAGTTGGTGAGGAACTTACTTCGGGTACAAAATTTAAGAGAACACCAAAGAAATTCAGTTATCATGATAAACAATATTTTAATGAAACATTTTATAAAGCAAAAATTAATGCAGAGTAAGTCACAAAGAGCAAAATATCAAAAATTTAAATCCAGACAAGATTAGTAACTGTATCTTGATGGCAATGTTGGAGCCTGGGCAAAAAATAACAATCAGTAATATTGCAAGAAAATAATATTTACCTTGATTACTGAGTTTTCTGGTCCCTTCTTAAATCTCATGCTCAAGGGAAGTAAGTGCCTCTCTTTTCTCACTCTAGTCCTGCCTGGTTTGAGTTCTTATTCTTCTGACAAACCCTCAGTCTCTAGGCTAATCTTCATCCATGAAGAACAAAATTTAATTTACTGTCTTTTCAGCAGGAATTTTACATTAAAAATTTGTCTTTTCTAACAACTGAAGGTGTTGAATATGGCAATTTAGCTTCAGGAGAAGTGTATTTTAGTGATGTTAACGTGCACTTTTGTAAGGAGGACTTAAACACTGAGCCAGGAATGTGGCATCAACTCATAAAATGGTATGCCTTGGAAGGCAAACTTTAAATACTCTCAGGAAGCAGGTAGTAAAGAGAATCTGTTGGCACTGGGCCAGAGACTGAGTTAAATGAGGATAACACCAAATTCTTCTTCCTCCATATCTCTATCTCTTTGTCATGTCTCTGTATCTTATTTATAATTATCTCTTTCCAACTTAAACACACACACACAAGAGTTCACATGCCCAATGGCACTCAAAGGATATGAAAACACACATCCATTAATCACTAAAATAGGTCTATGATTTCAGAGACCTGACAGAGAAACTTGCTGGAAATATTTGTTCCTTCATTTATTTATTCGTTCATTGATCCATCCATCTATCCACTCTACAAACTTTATTGGGCACTTGTAAAACTTTTGTACACTAAGTACAAAACATCATGCAGCATGTAGGAGGAAAACAGAAATGGAATATAAACTATAACATATGAACCCAATTGTACTACAGATGGGTAATATAACCATACTGAAGGATGTGGGGAAGAATAGAAGTGACTTAAGTTACTTTGGAAAACAGTATTTAGACTGAATACTCTAAGATTAAGGACAAAAAGAATTATATTCAAGTACTGAAACTCTAGTTAGTAAACTTGTTTCTCACAGAACTGTGAATTATCCATTCTGAAACACTTTGTGTGCATACTAGGGTTGAAAAAAGAATTAAATACATTGTAGGTAATGTATTTCACTGTCTTACAATGAACTCTGTGCTGTCTGATTGGAATCAGATGCATCATATAAATACATGCTTTGTGTGTGTATATATATATGTATATCTCTCTATATATCTACCTATACAAATAGACACCAAAATAAATACACATAATTTCCAACCTTTATTTGTTCAGAGGGTCTAGAAGCAAGGACACCTTGGTAACAATGTTTTTAAATACCTGACCTTGGTTTCTAAATATCATTCTCTAGTAAAGGGACAAGGGATTCTTTGATAAAAGATTTATTTCAGGACTAGGGCAGGGAAAATACTGTTTGAGCCTGGACCATTGTGAAGTGCCTGGAAGTAAGGGAGTGTTCATCAAAGGGTGGGGGTACTTTGGAAGTGCTCAGGCACCATCTTGATAAAGCTATGAATGTCAAAGCTGGAACACTGAGCAATACAATAAACAATGATAATGATGGATTATAACCCTTAGGAAAAATACATATCCATGTTACATAGTGATATAAACAGAAAATTGAACAAATCAATAAATGGGATGGGTGGGACAACTGTTCTTTATAGAAGAATTGCAATTAATAAACAGAATGATTGCTAAACATAAAAAAAATCACCATTAGAATACCACACAAAAATTGTAGCAAGCAAGAACCATTGATGGATGATCAATGTAGTGGACAAAAATTTGAGGAGGAACAAGGTATTTGCATAGTCTCAAAGAAATTCCTCCAAGATAATTAATAATTACAGAGTAAAAGTAATCCCTTTACAATGGAGAAATGCAGCAGATGCCACTATAACCAAATGATCAAGCTTAACATAAAAAACAATAAGATGGATTGGCATTAATTATCCCTTGTTATGATATACTCTAAGGACACCTCCTCATGCCTGCGTAATCCATGCTAAAAATATATAACGTCAACACCAGATGAACCAAAATTAAGGGATATTTTACAAAATAACTGACCGTTAGTCTTCAAAAATGTCAAAGTCTTGAAAGATAAGGAAAGACTGAGGAACAGTCATACTTGAAGAAGACAGACAGAGAAAGGACATTAGGAGAAAATCTGGTGAAATCCAAAGAAGGTCGTAGTTAAATTATATTATTGTACCAATGTTAATTTCTTAGTTTTGACAAATGTAGTATTGTTATGTAAGACGTTAACATTAGCTGAAGGTGGGTGTTACAACTTTTATGTATATTTAAAATTATTTCAAAATAAGAAATTAAATAAAATAAGTTAAGCAATTTGTTATGGCCTTCTCTTATCTCCATCTCTTGTGTCTAACTCCATGTGACACCAAGGCCCCTTGTCCCCAACACACACAAATTCTAACTTTGGAGTCAAAGCCTTAAATCTGTGGTGAAGTACATAGGGTTTAGGGAGTTGTTGAACTGCGCAGAGATATTTCTGGCCCATCATAGATTCCTGAATATTCACATTGAACTCTTTCTTGCCCATGGTCCCCTAATTCTTTCAGAAGACTTAGCTCCTCAGTCATTTGAGGCAAACATTTGTTGCAAGATCTCTCACTGAAACAATATTTAATGCTTCCATGTTCCACTTGTGAAGATATGCTGATACTATAGCTTTGTCCCCTAGTGTCAACCAGTTACTGATTAGTAACTGCAGATCACTTTTGTACCAGTAGTTTCAAATCTTCCTACAGAGGGAGATTTTCATTCTCTCTTCCATTCAAGGGAGAATTCTTGAGTCAGGTACTATCATTTACCCATGGTTCTCAATATTTTATTTATGCTTTTAAGAGTTAGAGTCATCCCCGGTCAGCAAAATATACTAGACACATTTTTTATATGGGGAATTGTTTTTGTTCAGAACAAAGAAAAATCATGTAGGATCTTCTTCAGACTCAAACCTAAACTTTTATATTTAAATCATATTTGACTGCCAATTTTTCAGTTGGAAGAAATATTAATATTTGGAGAATATTCCTCAGGCTCCTTGTCTTCTGTCAATTTACCAAGAGTAAACAATTCACCCACCAATGATTAACTACCTTGTTGATATACTTAGATTATTAAAGATTACGCCATAAGGTTGAAAACAAGTTCAAACTTGGATGATTGTTTCTTGATGAATCATCTAATGGTTCAGTTAAAAATAAAACCTGTTGTTTATTGCCAAACATTGAATACATAATAGAATGAATTATATAAGTCTGCAAATATTATTATATTTTGGGAAATAATGAGTAAATCTTTACATTATTAATGCTTTATCTGAAAATCTTATAAGAAAGAATGTATCTACAAGGCCAAATTTACTTACTTTTATCAATTTAGGGAAAACTCATTTTCATTTCTGATTTTCCAAGTGAAAAGCTTAACAGGCACTCAAGAATGTGATCATTGTCTATTTGGGTACTGATTGACTTACCTTTCAGATCTAGGATTTTTAGCATTCTGAGGTATATAGTTCAGAGCCCGCATCCCAATGTTTATAGATTTTAATTTCCTTTCACCCTAGTGCTCCACAATAATCTAAATAGCTAGGATATTTGAAAATAACAATTACCCCAAAATATTTCTGCTAGTGTTCTTTTTATGTTAACCTGGTGTGCCCTACTTGTGGTGTTGACATGATAGAATGCTGTATTCAGCCCATGACTTTTCTTGAGCTCAACATTTTTCTAGGAGGGGAGACACATGATAACTGCAAAATAAGTACAGAGTACAGCAAGACATATGTGAGGAAAAGTATTTGGAAAATTCTAAAATTGGGCTTTTCACATAGATTACCTCAAACTAGAAAATTTATAGATTGGAGTGCAAGAAATAAGCCATAGAGTGCAACTTTGACAAGGTAGGAAGAAGGGTTTGGGATCATGATATAAATGCAGTTTTCTGCCTTACAAGGAGAAAAGGGAGGTGGGAAAAGCAACCTTCGAGGCTGGGGGATGCATTTAAAAACAGAAAGATCAGAGGAACAGAAAGGGACTTGGGTGACAGAACAAAATTTATAGTTCCTACTGGGTTGGTTTAGTGATGTGGGCAGGATGGTAAGTTTACTAGCTGTCTGAGAACAGCCATACTTGTAACCAGCTATTCAAGATTTTAACCCCATACTGAAACTCTATAGCCAACCTGTGTAAGGTGTGTAAGTGCATCTGCCTTGAGGAAAACAGAGGGTCCCACATAACCCAGGGTGGTAAGAAAAAGCAAATGAAAAGTTCCTGTGAGATGGTAGATATAAAAGGCATGGTTTGAGCAAGAGGATTCAGCGTGTGTGTGATTTTGAAACTGATGTCCATCTGTGGGTCTACAGATAAAAAGCACAGAGGCCATAGTGTCTAATGAATGAGTCAAGATAAAATAAAAATATACCATAGCCATAGACCAGAGGACAAGATGTAGCCCAGGTGCATCCCTCTATTACCAACATGCTGTATATGTACCAACCCTTACCCCATCCTTATTCTTAGATAACATTAAGGAAGCCAGGAGAAACTGATGATGAATAAACTTCATTTAAATCAATTTGCTGTCTGAATTGACCACACTTAAAATTGGTATTTGTTTCATTACCTTGAATTAGTTAGATGAAGTTTTAAATATGTTATACTATGTGAAAAAAGAGAGATTCATGTGCTAATTAATTTGAGCCAAGTTATAGAAAAACAGTTTTATTTACAACATGGGAATATTGTGTTGTGATTGAATATGATAATCACATTTATGAATTCAAAAAACGTCTTTAGAAATAAAAATTAAGAATTTTATTTTAGCAATGTTAAAGCTAAGCATTTGAAACTTTGCAGCATAAAATATGTCAAGTTTTACCCAGATTTTTCCTTAGGGGAACATTAAATATTCCATGATTGAAATATGGTCTCAATAATAGACAATGTTTGAATTTGTTTTATATTTGAAACAGATGTCTTTCAATAACTTTTTTTCCCACAGTATTTAACACAATATATGAAACAAGTGCCTGGCTAGTTTTTAAAACAACTGGTATGTTTTATTTATATAAATAAAATTATCTGTAGCAACACTGCATTGTTCTCTATCTTATCAATGTTATTTAGTGTTTAACAAAGATTCATTATGTCAGTGACCTTCATGAGATCATGGAATCTCTGCCTAAAGTAAGAATTTATTTCTTTTTGCAAGTATTGTCTCCTTTGGCAATATCACTCACTTCTGAAACAGTGATGAATCAGTACCATTCAAGACAGTATAAATGTTCTTATGAAGTTAAGAATGTCTGAGAATCTGTTTTTTTTAAGGATTTCCCTATAAATATGAACATTGATAAGATATAACTTCAGTTACTAAGAAAACTTTTTATTTAAATAATTAGTGATCTCTGTAGTTAACAGCTAGATTTCTTTTGGGAGTATGAAGGAACGTCTCTCCTTTGGGATTAGAAAATGTCTCCTTGAAAACTTAATTTATTCAGTCTGTTCCTTTGGAGACATCACACAATTAAAATCTTAACCATCTCTCTTTCTGTCTTGGGAGTACAAGGCAGTAAAACTAGGAGCAGCTCTGAAGGTGGTTTCTTAAAGATGAGATTCTTTGACTTTCCTACTTATACTTCGATGCCCCTCTAGCAATGAAAAAGGAAAAATACTAAAAACAAAAATGAGTTTCTATAAAGAAAGAGGCTTTGAAAATAACCCTTGGGAAAAAATAATATACCATATAATATGTGGAAACATATCTCAATCTAGTGATATTTATAAGAGTCAATGATGCTTCTGGGGAGACATAAGGGCCCAATGAATAAGAGGACTCCATTTTTATCTGTTCTGGTTCTGAATCAATCCAGAAAGACAGAGAGAGAAAGAGAGAAAGAGAGAGAGAGAGAGAAATTGTACAACCAAGCTGCTTATACTTTGAATTTCTGGATCCAGCAATGCCAGAAGTCACCTCTACCTTTCAACTTCCTGGTTGTATAAAACCAATAAAACTCCCATTTATCTACTTTATTTTGGCTTATTGCAGTTTAAATTAATGCTTTAAAGGATGTAAGATTTAATATTATGTGATGGAAAGAAAGGGCAATGGATTAAGAGTTAAAATATCTGAGTACTAGTCTTGGCTTTGTTATTTATTATTTATGTGATCTTTTGCAAGTCACTTATTCATTCTGAACGTGTTTCCTTATTTAATGTGAGAAAGGCACCATACTTTTATACCTCACAATATTTGTTGTGGAGTCAAATTCAATAAAATTGGATGAAATGTGATGATGGGCTCTGTCAGACCCAAAGCCTATGCTCTTTCCATGCTGCTGCAGAGGGCATGTGGGTACTCATCTGTGTACAAGGGAAGTCCTAATGAAGCTATACAGTGTTGTATCCACACTCCTTGTATATGCAAGTTTTATTTGCTTGGCAACACTGCCCTTTTGCTCTCCAGTGTTCAAAAGTGCCTTTCTATTTCGAATGTCTTTTGCCTAAAGAAAATCATTAACACTGAATCATTAACCCACAACCTGATTTCCTGTTTCCTTGGAAGTTCCCAGTTTTATGTGCAGGAAAAGTGAGATTCATCACTACTAATTCTCTGTAAGTATTTGTGATGACAATTCATTTACATATTCCATGATCTTGAAGCCTCCAATCTGTATAACTGTTGAATGTGCTATCTCTAGACTAGAAAAGGTCAAAGAGCTCTTGGGGCACAAGCAAAATAATGTAATTAATGAATTACCCAGCAGTTAGGTTGCGCATATTTCACCTTAAGTGTATAATGTTATTCTGTTAGTACAGTTACATAGCTGGTCAAGCCATTGCATTACTCAGTCATATTAGATGCCCTAATTGATTAATGTGCTTAGGCAAATGGCAAAGCTGGTTACCCAGTGTAAATAATCTTTAAAGAACTATATTTTTCTCAAATTCCAGACATTTACAAATATACTTGAAATTATTTGGACTTTTGATCTTCATAAAGAATTTATGTATATCCTAGCCTAAGGAAAGGACCATCTATAACCCATTGATAATGCACCTCAACATGCACTGTACCATGCACCTCAGAGAACCAATTTATACTGCAAACGGATTTTGGTAATCAAACAAATTTGTTAATTTTTAAATGAAATCTGAGCTCTAAAACTTTTCTCATGGACATTTTGTTTTCTTTTTTACACATACAGAAAAGACTGACATTTTAGATTGAATTGCTGATAATTTCCAAAATCTTGTTGCCACTGATATTTCCTCCCAACATATCAACAATCTTGGCCCAAAGATATTAAGAAAGTGAAGCCATAGGGCTTAATAAAAGTAAATATCTTGGGGGCAATTTCCTATCACAAACATCATAACTTTTAAACACCTAAGATTTCCTCACTGCTGTGCTTCCCTAAAATAACCTTGAAAATTATGACTTTCAGAATTTTCACTTTTTTTCTTTTAAAAGAGAAAATCAAAAACACAACTTTGTAAATAAGTATTTTTAAAGGTTTAACAAGATATGTATTAGCATTTCCCTGATGACTGTAGCAAAACATATGTGAGTTTATTAAGCATGTTGGAAAAAGAATCACCTTTCATAATATTTATGGATAGGTTATGGTATTACATTAATGAAAAAATTCTGCATTAAATTATGAATTCTGCTTTGAGAAATTCCTTATTTCCTCCCATATTTCTGTGCATATTTAATTAACAGATTATATTTTAGCATTTTCATTCTAAAATCTAATAGCCCATTTCAAATACTCTCTTTAAATATTCCTTCCTGGTACAGTGTAGCCAGGAAAGTAACCTGGTGTCTTAGATTAAGAGGTATTTGAAGAGATCATTTAGGGCACCTCTGATTTTTAACTATAGATCTTATGTCCCAGAGGGATTTAATGACATGTCCTTCATTAGTTAATGGCTGCAAAAGATCTGAACTCAAGCTTTCCCCACATCCTGTCTGGTGTCCTTTCCATTAAATTAAATAATCTAAAAGAATGATGTTTGTGGCATTTTGAGATTTTATGAATTCCAAAAAGAGAAACATTATGTTTATAAACTAATCTATTCCTCTGGGTGTGATACCCTTTGATTGCATTAAACTCAGTTGAGGGACCTTTGATTAGATTAACTGTTAAGATTGTTTTAGGGATTTTTGATTTGACTACTTCAGTGGGTATGAATCAAGTTGAATCCCCACCCCTTGCTGAGACTGACATAAATGAACACTCACCTAGACAGACTTAAGAAGAGAGAGCTCTGTCATTTTTGATTCTGCCATGTGACAGAAAGGGGAAGACTCAAATGGCTGAAGTCCACGGGAGAGATGAGCCATTTGCCTGAGAGCTTGCAGCTGACCTTGGGAAGAGAGCAGAACAGTCCAGACTGATATAGGAAGCCCTAAAAGACAAGCGCTATGCCAACCCACAGCTGAAATCAGGAAGAAAGTGGAGCAGCTGCACATGAAAGAGGATACCCAGAGCGGAAGGAGAAAACTGGGCAGAGATCAACAGCCATCTTGCTTCACCACATGGCAGCTCACTGGGATCAACAGTAGCTGTCTTTGGTGAGAAAGCATCTCTGCTGATGCTTTGATTTGGACTTTGAACTGTTAGCTTTTATACCCAAATAATTCCCCATTATAAAAACCAAAAGCTTTCTTGTAGTTTGCACTGGCACCCTTTAGGCAGACTAAAACAGCTATACTCAAATTTTATAGTATATTAAGGAAATAAGCTAAATATGCAGTTTCCTTTAAATAAAAATGAATTTTATCTTAAAAAAAAAAAATGAACTTGCTTAACCATGTGGCAACACGCCAGGATCAACAGTAGCTGACCTTGGTGAGAAAGCATCTCTGATTGACACCTTGAGTTGGACTTTTCACAGCCTGGGAAATGCAAGCTTTTATCCCAAATAGATACTCTTTATAAAAGCTAACATTTTCTGGTACTTTTCATTGGCAGCCCTTTGGCAGAAAAAGACAATATTTAAAAGCTGTCTTCAGGTATGAACCTGTTTAAAATCTTTTTTGGGTATAACTCAGTTAAATACTCATAGGCCAATGGAAGAACAGATTTGTATCTCAACAAGGTTTTAGTTCCTAGAAGGGGAAAGAACTGAATTGAATGAAATACTGAAAGAATAATATAATTTTTTTTCTTTCCTAAACTTTTCCTGTAGTCACTTGGTCTGGGAAGATGAGGTTCAAATACCCGTATAAATATGAGTGGATATGGGCTGATTCAACTTTCTGGCTAAATGATAATGAAAGTAATGTTATCCCTTTGTTGTCAAAACAATTTTTCTACTTAACTATTTGTAATGAACATCAATTACTCTACATAAGGCTGGTAGAGTAAGAAAGTGCATGGAGATTAAGAAAAAAGAAACTCTTAAGTGTGAATTTAGGGTAATTTTCATTTTTAGATGAAGATATATTTATTCATTCATGTATCCATTTGGAGATATCTATGGTTATAATCATATGCATTTCTAAACACTTGGAACTTAGAATATGGATAACATCTAATTTTCCACATACTAATAGAAGAAATGGCTAAGGAAAGGGAACAAATTAAAACTTCAGAAGAAACAGAATTTGGAACAACTAATCAAGGAAGTTCAAACAAATCAATTCAAGGAGATGAAGGAAAATAAGTATTTAGAGTCAAAGTATATTTAAGAAGACAATATATAAGATAAAGAAGAATTTGAAAGTTTAAATAGAAACATAACAGAAATTAAAGGGTGAAAGTCACAATGATAGAGATTAAAAATACATTAGAAGCATACAACAACAGATAAGAACAGGTAGAAGAAAGAATCTTTGAACTAGAAGACAGGTCAATTGAAATCACACAATCAGAAGAACAAAGAAATGAATAGAGAATATTGAAACATACAAAGATATACATCATGGGTGTCCCAGAAGGAGAAGAGAAGGGAAAAGAAAGAATATTTGAGGAAATAATGCCTGAACATTTTGCAACTTTTATGAAAGACATTAATATACAGGTTGATGGAAGGCATGAGGGACAGGATGCACCTGGGGCAGGCTTCCAGGGAGTATGTGATTGTTCATCCTGTCATAGCTCATTGTATCAGTGGGTGGAGACCTACACAATGAATGGGAAGGTGTTGGATTCCTGTCCTGGGGAGTTCTATATGTTCTCAAATAGAGGGGTGAGAATATCTTGAGAGCATAGGCAGTGCCTAGTAGAGAAGGACCAGCCAGTATATTAAGCCCTCAATGTTGTTGCAAGTAACTATGAATTTTGTTTTCAAAGAGTGAAACTTGGTGGTTGCCATGGGCCCTGAGAGGAGGAGGGAGGAATAGAACAGACAGAACATGGCCCCATGAACTTGCAATGATGGATACAGGCCATGTTAAATTTCATCAAAATTTATAAATGTGTAAGGTCCAAATTTAAACCATAAAGTAAATCATTGACCATGGTTAGTAGCAATGTTAAATATTTGTACATCAATTGTAACAAATGTACTACCCACATGTAAAATGTTATTAATAGGGGAAAGGGGGAAAAGGGGAAAATGTTGGGTGTATATAAATCTCCTATATTCTGTACATGAGTTTTTTGTAACTTAAAGCTTCTTTGAAGATAAAATGAGAAAAATAAGACACTGGAGGAATAAATGTCACTGTACATACAAGACAGCAGATCCTAAAGTAATGAAAGACATAATGTCAAAATTAATTTTTTAAATTTAATTTTTATTATTTCAAATTATTTTTAATTTTTTATATTTTATTTGTCATTTTTAAAACTCTCATTATTATTTCATTTCCTTATTTTATTTGGTTATTTTGTTGGCTTCATTTTTGAAGAAGTTTTGGATCACAGAAGGTTTACAACTGTGTCTGGGGAGGATCACTGGTGTGGGTTGTCAGTGATGGGGGATGCATGGGAGGAGGATCACCTGGGACATCCCTCTAAGGAATATGAAAGAGTTCAAGTGTTCGTGGGGCATTGTCACAGTCGGTGGAAATCCACACATTAACCAAAAGAATATCCAATTCTCATCCTGGGGATTTCTGCCACATTCTCTAATGTGACAGCAAGAATCCCCTGAGTACAGAGGCAGTGATTAATGAAGAAGGATGGACCATTGATGGGCCCTTGATATTGATGACTTGTACTTATGAACCTTTTCTTTTGAAATTCAAATTTAGCCTAGTATTATAGGTTGCCTAAGATTTATCGCTGAGACCCTCCTTGTTGCTCAAATGTGGCCTCTTTCTAAGCCAAACTCAGCATATAAATGCATTAACTTCCCCCTCCCGAACCCCCCCATCCCCCCAGCATGAGACATGACTCCCAGGGATGAGTCTCCCTGGCACCAAGGGATTAGTACCAAGCACCAACTAGCAATGCAACTGGAAAAAGACCTTGACCCAAAAGGGGAAAGGGAAGAGACAAATGATTTTATATTGCTAAGAGATTTCAAAGTGAGTTTGGAGGTCATTCCAGAGGTTATACATATGCATGTCTTAGCAGGATCTCATTGCCACAGTAAATATTGCCTCAAATAGCAGGTCTCTTAAGAGCTCTGGAAACATCTAGACACTATAGGCAGGGTGACAGCTCAGGAGTTTAGTGTCCTGCTAGTGGGCCCTATTTTGGAATTTATGGTCCCCAGTGTGACAGAGTTGGACTCAGTTGTGATTTTCCTACACATGCCTTTTCTGCCCCTTATATTTGAACCTATAGTTAGTACTAGAGTTGATAGGTTTATGTCCAAGAGACTTAAATCTTTGGACTTTCCATGTGCCAGTTGGGCCCTGAACCTCAACAGAGTTTTAAAACCTACTCTCCAGTTCATTGGACTCACCCAGGACAACTAACAAGAAGATGATGATGGACAATGACCATCCCAAGGAACAGAGAGAGTCTACAACTGCATGCAATATAGTCCCATCCATCTGCCCTATGGAATTTATGACCCTCTTAATTAGAGGTGGAGTGGGCATCACCATCCCTGAATCCTCAGGATTGTGGAATGAATGATAGACTACAGTAGACTTACTGTTATTCTACTATAGACTTATTATGAGTCTAGCAATGGCAGAACTTCTATCATTGATGTGGAGGCAGTGGCCACTGGAGGTTCTGAGGGGAGGGAGAGGGAAAAAATAGGTGTAATATGGGGGCATTTTTGGGATATTAGAATTGTCCTGAATAACATTGCAATGACAGATAGAGGCCATTTTATACTTGTCATAACTTGCAAAATTGTGTGGGAGAGAGTTTAAACTCTAATGTAAACTATAATGATCACTTAGTGACAATGCTCCAATATGCTTTCATCAATTGTAACAAATGTACACACTAATGAAGGATGTTGTTAATGTGGGAAAGTGTGGGAAGAGTAAGGAGTGGGACATATGGGAATCCCCTACATTTTTAATCTAACATTTATGTAATCTAAGTATCTTTAAAATTAAAATTAAAAAAAATATATATATACAGGTTGAAGTAAAGCATTGTACTCCAAACAGAATAAATCCTAATAACCTACCCTAATACACATAATTATCAGAATGTCAAATGCCAAAGATAGAGACAAAATTCTTAAAGCAGCAAGAGGAAATGATCCATCACATATTAGAGATCCTCAATAAGACTAACTGATGATTTCATCAGCAGCCATGGAAGTGACAAGGAAGTGGTGTGATATAATTGAGGTTCTGAAAGAGAAAAACTTTCAGACAAAAATTCTTTATCTGGCAAATCTGCCCTTCAAAAATGAGGAAGAGTTTAAAATATTCACAGATAAATAGAGCCGACGAGTCAATTAAGGAAGTTCTTCAGGTTGAAAGGAAAAGATAGGAGAGAGTGGCTTGGAGTCATGTGAAGAAATGAAGATCTTCAGTAAGAGTAATTAAAAAGAGTAAATTCAAAACCTAGTAGTACTGTATCCTCAATATACAATCTATTATTTAATTCCTGTAAGAGTCAGAATACAATTGAACAATGAAAAGGCACACTTCCTGATAATGGAATTGCAAAAGAAAAAGAGGTTATGTGGTAAATAAGCAACATAAAGAGTGGAAACAAAGGGATATGAGAGCAGAGAATATGTAAGCTACTGAAGCTAACTTGGTAGCTATTCAAATTATTGGCTTATAGATATAAGTTGTGTAATACAAACCCCAAGGTAACCAAAAAAGAAGTATTTAAAAATATATACAGAAGCAGAAATGAGAAAGGGATCAGTCAGATACATCACAAAAGATCAACTCCAAAGAAAATGAGGTTGCAATAAAGGAAAATAGAGACAAAAAAAGACATGACATATAAAAACCAAAGGACAAAATGGCAGAAGTAAGTACTACATTTAAAGTAATAACACTGAATATTAATGGATTAAAAACCACAATAAAAAGACACAGATTGGCAGAATGGATAAAAAAGCATGACCCAACTATATGTTGTTTATCAGAGACTCAGCTTAGACCCAAAGATACAAATAGGTTTAAAGTGAAAGGATGGAAAAAGATATTCCATGGGGTATTGGGTGGTTGGAAACTGTATGTACCTAGAAAAACAAGTTCTGAAATCTAATCCATTTGTGGGTGTGGACCCATTGTAAATAGGATCTTTTGATGAGGCTATTTCAGTTAAGGTATGACCCACCTCATTCATGATGCATCTTAATCCTATTACTGTAGTCCTTTATAAACAGAAGTAAGACAAAGAAAGAAAAGCCACAAAAGAAAGAAGCTAAAATTGATAAAACCCAGTAGAGAACACAGGGACCAGCAGATGCCACCATGTGTTTTGCCGTGTGGCAGAGGAGAAAAGGATAGGCAGTCAGTCTTTGGGGAGAAAGCATTGCCTTGATGATGCCTTGATTTGGACATTTAGTCAGTCTCAAAATTGTAAGCTAATAAATTCCCATTGTTCACGTTGAACCATTTCATGGTATATGCTTTACACAATCTAGGAAACTAAAGCAGGTAGCTGAACAAATATTGGGAAAATAAACTTTAAGTCAAAAGCTATTACAAGAGGCAAAGAGAGACACTAAATATTAATAAAAGAATCAATCCACCAAGAAAAAATAACACTCATCAATATTTATATACCTAACCAGAGTGTCCCAAAGTACATGAGGCAAACACTGGCAATACTGAAAGGAAAAATAGACACTTCTAGAGAAATAGTTGGAGATATCAATACACCACTCTCATCAATGGATAGAACACCTAGACAGAAGATGAATAAGGAAACAGAAAACATGATTAATTTGATAAATATACAAAACCTAACAGATATACAGAGAACATTGTATGCCAAAACAGCAGTATATATATTCTTCTCAAGTGTACATGGATCTTTCTCCAGGATAGACCACATGATGGGTCACAAAACAAATCTCAATAAATTTTAAAAGATTGCACTTTCTCTGATCATATGGAATGAAGCTGAAAGTCAATAACATGAAGAGAACTGGAAAACCCACCAATATATACAAGTTAAATAACACACTCTTAATCAGTGATCAAAGAAGAAATTACAAGGGAAAAAATAAATATATTGACATTAATGAAAATGAGAAACCATTATATAAAAAATTGGGGGATGCAGTGAAGACAGTGCTGAGAGGGAAATTTATAGCCTTAAATGCTTACATTAAAAGTGAAGCAAAGTTAAAAATCAAAGACCTAACTGCACATCTGGAGGAACTAGAAAAAGAACAACAAACTAAACCCAAAGCAAACAGAAGGGAAGAAATAACAAAGATCAGAGCAGAAATAAAGGAAATTGAGAATAAAAAAACGTTAGAGAGAATTAACAAAACCATAAGTTGATTCTTTGAGATCAATACAATTGACAATCACTTAGCTAGATTAACAAAAAAAGAGAGAGGTGCAAATAAATAAAATAAGAAATGAGAGGAGAGGCATTACTACTGACCCACAGTATACTCATAATAGGATACTGTATTACAACCTAAAGGAAATGGACAAATTCCTAGAAACACACCAATAACCTACATTGAATATAAAAGAACTAGAAGATCTCAAAAAATTAATTACAAGTAAAAAGTTGATTAAGTCTTAAAAAACCTCCCAACCTCCCAAAAAAGAAAAGGACAGGAACATATGGCTTCAAATGGAAGTTCCATCAAACATTCCAAGAATTAATATCAATCCTGTTCAACCTCCTCATTGAAAAAAAAACAAACAAACCCAAAAAGAAGGGAATACAAACTAACTTATATTATGAGGACAATATCACTCTAATAACCAAGCTAAATAAAGATACTATAAGAAAAGAAAATTACAGACCAAATTTTCATATGAATATAGATGCAAAAATCCTAAACAAAATACAGGAATTCTGAATTCAACAACACATTAGAAGAATTAGATACTTTGATCAACTGGCTTTTATCTCAGGTAGGCAAGGGTGGTTCAATGTAAGTAAATCAATTAATGCATTATACCACATTAACAAAGCAAAGTAAAAATCCACATGATCATCTCAATTGATACAGAAATGGGACTTGACAAAATACAACATCCATTCTTGATAAAAGACACAGTTAGAATAATAGGAATAGAAGAAAACTTCCTCAAAATAATAAAAAGCATATATGAAAAACCCACAGCTAACATGATATTCAATGGTGAAAGACTGCAAGCTTTCCCTCTAAGATCTGGAATAAGACAAGTATGCCCACTGTCACCATTATTATTCAACATTGTACTAGAAATTCTAGGCAGAGCTGTTACACAGAAAAATTAATTAAAGATATCCAAATTGGAAAGGAAGAAATAAAACTTTCACTATATGCACATAACATGACCCTAAACATAGAAATTCCTGAAAAATCTACAGCAAATGTACCGGAGCTCATAAACTAATTCAGCGATGTGGCGGGTACAAGATCAACATGCAAAAATCAGTAGTGTTTAATATACTAATAAAGAAAAATCTGTGGAGAAAATTTTTAAAATTTCCTTTCATAGTAGCAACAAAATGAATCAAATATCTAAGAATAAATTTAACCAAGGATGTAAAGTACTTGTATGCAGAAAACTTCAAAACTGCTAAAGGAAATCAAAGAAGACTTAAATAAATTGTAAGATATCCCATGCTCATGGATTGGATAATTAAATACTGTTAAGTTGTCAATTCTATCAAAAAGATTTACAGATTTAGTGCAATCCCAATCAAAGTTCCAAGAGCTTACTTTGCAGAAATTGAAAGTCCAATTATCAAATTTATTTGGAAGAGTAAGGGGTCCCGAACAGCCAAAAACATTGTTCTTGAAAAAGAACAACGAAGTCGGAGGTCTCACAATTCTTGACTTCAAAGCATATTACAAAGCTACAGTGGTCAAAACAGCATGGTACTGGCATAAAGATAGATATAGTGACCAACTTAATTGAATTGATAGTTCAGAAATAGTCCCTCACATATATGGTCAATAATTTTTGACAAGGCTGCCAAGTCCTTACAACTGGGGCATAAAAGTCTCTTTAGCAAATGGTGCTGGAAGAACTGGATATCTACATGCAAAAGAATGAAGGAGGACCATTATCTCATACCATATACAAAATTAACTCAAAATGGATAAAAGACCTAAATATAAGAATCATGAATATAAAATTCCTAGAAGAAAATATAGGAAAATATCTTCAGGTTCTTGTGTTAGGCAATGGTTTCTTTCTTTTTTTCTTTAAGGAGGTACTGGTGATTGAATCCAGGACCTCATACATAGGAAGCAGGTGCTCAACCACTGAGCTACATCTGCTCCCCTAAGCAATGGTTTCTTATACTTTAAACCCAAAGCACAAGCTTTCCACCTCAAAGGACTTTATCATGAAAGTAAAATGGCAACATATTGAATGGGAGTAAATAATTGGTAACCATATATCAAATAAGGGTTTAATATCCAGAATATATACAGAAAACTTACAACTTAGCGATAAAAAAGACAAACAACCTGATTACAAAATGAGCAAAAAGCTTGAATAGATATTTCTCCAAAGAGGATAAAGAGATGGCAAAAAACACATGAAAAGATGTTCAAATTCCTTAGATATTAAAGAAATGCAAATCAAAACCACAATGAGATAATACTCACATCCACTAGAATGGCCATTATTGAAAATCAGAAAAATTACAAGTATTGAAGAAGTTGTGGAGAAATGGGAACACATATTCATTTTTTGTGGGAATGTAAAATGGTGCAGCCACTGTGGAAAACAGTTTAGGAGTTCCTCAGAAAGCTAAGTATGGAATGACCACATGATCTAGCAATCACTCTACTACACATATACCTGGAATGAATTAAGAGCAGAGACTCAAACAGGTATTTGTACATTGATATTCATAGCAGTATTATTCACAATTGCCAAAAGATGGAAGGAACTCAATTGTCCATCAACTGACATATGGATAAACCAACTGTGGAATATACCTACAATGGTATATTATTCACTATTAAAAAGCAATAAAGTTCTGGTTTATGCAACAACATGGATGAACCTTGAAGAAATTTTGAAATAAGTCAGACACTAAAGAACAAATATTGTCTGATTTCACTGATATGAAATAATAAGAATAAGCATATTAATAGTGTAATTAGGAAAACTTTCTTTCATGAACTATACCAATGTATCAAGCTAATGGAAGCTGTTAATAATAGGCTGGTATATGGAAAAAATACACCTTGATATAAACTATGGACTATAGTTAACAGTAAAATTATAATATTCTTTCATCAATTGTAACATAGGTACCACACTAATGCAAAATGTTAATAATAGGGGTGATTATATGGTAACACTATATTTTTTTAAATGATTTTTCTATAAACCTATAACTACTTCAATTAAAATAATTATAAAAACAAAATCACATCCTCACAAATTTCTCACCCTCAGGAAACATCCAAAATCGAAAAGATGACTTCCTACCAATTTTCTCCTTTAAAACACTCATAATAATGTTAAGTGGGGGAACCTAATTTTCATCCAGTACTTGCAAACAAATCTAGAAAATATAGTCTAGTTTTCCAAACTTGCAATACAGAAAAGCACCCTAGAAAGTGGTGGGAATGGATCTTATCAATCAACCATACACAGTATAGCTTTCCTTCAAAGTATTCCAGTACTCTCCTGATTCATTTGTCTAAATTACTGACATCCTACTTAGTTGCTTACATTCTTTGAAGACCAAATATACTATTATAATCAGCAACATCTCAATAGGAGTGGAGATTTCTTAGATTGTTGCCCAAGATTTTCCATACCAGAGCCTGTCACAATTTTTTCATCAATGTATTAAGCCATCTAGCTCTTTCTTCTCTTCCTTCTCAGTCAGTAATTTGTTTTCTATCAAAGTGAAATACATTCATGGTCTCAGATAAATATCTATTTTGAATGTTTTAAAGAAAAATGCCAAATTATACATTTCTATATGCAGCATTTTCCTTGCCCTAAAATTTAATTAGGAAATTACAAGGTTGGTTTTAGAATTTATGCTAGTATCTTTGCGAATAAAGTAAAAGAAAAATAATTATAGATGCTGAATATCAAATAAAAACAACTTTAAGTCTGAAGTAAAACCCATTAATTCCATGATTTAGTAGGAAACAAAATTGTACTGTACTGATGTTTCAATATAAGCTGCAATCATATTATGTACTCTTCTACAAAACTTTCTGATTATTTCAACTATTGAAATATTTCAAATTATTCCACCTGATTAAAAAAATTGATTGGAATTTAACTAATAATAAACAACTCATACAAAATTAAGTAGAAAGTCCCTAGTTTAATTTTCAACGTTACATGATCCTGTCTAATCATAACATGATTTAATTTATACTTTGTTTAGCTTTCCAGCATATTTAGAAGAATCTTATACAAAATCTACCTTTGTAACTACCTATCTACTGCAAATAGTTCCTACTGAATTATTAAATCAATAACATTTAGAATTGAATATTTACCTGGATTGCTTTAACAAAGCGTGATAATTTAGACTAATAAAGCAATGGAGTGAATATAAACTAGTAAAGCAATGTAAAAAAAATAATCTGGGCAATCCTTCCTGTCATAGGAGTAAAATTTTGTCAAGTTGGAACATGACAATTAGAGATATGTTAATTGCTCCTTTGTGACTGAATCCAACTTAGTTATCACATTTCTTTCTCTTTTCCCACCACAGCACCCACAATACTTTGAACATTCACACTAACCACTAACCAAACTTTTCAGTAATGTTTTATAAACATATGATTTTTAGTCACTTTTGTGAATGAATTTTATTTCTCATTAGTAGTGTATATAAACACTATTGATTTTTGCATATCAATCTTGTATCCTGCCATTTTGCTGAAGTCATCTATTAGTTCTAGTAGCTTTGTTTTGGGATTTTCAGGACTTACTAGATATGGGATCATATCATCAGTGAATAACAAAAGTGTTACTTCTTCCTTTCCTATTTGGGTGCCTTTTGCTTCATTTTCTTGCCTAATTGCTCTAGCTAGAACTTCTAGAACAATATTGAATAAGATTGGAGACAGAGGGCATCCTTGTCTTGTTCTCAATCTCAGTAAGAAAGTTTTCAGTCTTTCACCATTGAGTACAATGTGAGCTGTGGTTTTTTCATATTTGTGCTTTATCTCTATACCTAAAACTGCTCTAAAAATAAAGTTTATTATTCAATAAAATGTAAAAAAAAAAATTGGCAAAAGACATGAATCAACATTTCTCCAAAGAGGAAATAGAAATGGCTAAAAAATACATGAAATGATGCTCAACATCACTAGCTATTAGGGAAATGCAGATCAAAACTATAATGATATATCATTTCACAGCTTACAAATGTCCATTATTAAAAACAATAACAACAACAACAGAAAACTACAACTGCTGGCATTGATGCAGTGAAATAGAAACGCTCCTTCACTGTGATTAGGAATATAAAATGGTACAGCCTTTATAGAAGACAGTTTGGTGGTTCATCAGGAAATTAAATATAGAGCTGCCCTTTGATCCAGAAATCCCATCACTAGGAATATGTTCAGAAGAACTTAAAGTAAAGATGTGAACATATATTTGCACACCGATGTTCATAGCAGCATTATTCACGATTGCTAAAAGATGGAAACAATCTAAGTGCCCACCAATGGATGAATGGATAAATGAAATGTGGTATATACAAACAATGGAATACTCTTCAGCTCTAAGAAAGAATGAACTTGGGATACATATGATAACATGGATGAACCTTGAGTATATTATGTTGAGTGAAATAAGCGAGGTGTAAAAGGACAAATATTATGTGGTCTCA
Organism: Cabassous unicinctus; assembly: GCA_029593785.1. Classification (NCBI taxonomy): domain Eukaryota; kingdom Metazoa; phylum Chordata; class Mammalia; order Cingulata; family Chlamyphoridae; genus Cabassous; species Cabassous unicinctus. Next base: position 8,178 of record JAQZBX010007828.1, on the reverse strand, counting down.
CTATCTAAACTAAATACGATGGGTAAATTTATGGAGCTAAACTATAGAATACATATTAGTAGGAGACAGAATGTGGGTAGAGAAGGGGTAGCTGATGTTGAATACATATAGAATGTTTGATATGGTTGATTTTAATATGTGAAATATATAGAATTGAAGGAAACACATTATAATGAGTATAAGTAAAACTGCTCATTTATAAATATGACTGCAGCTGAGAGGGGTAGTCTAGGGATGTTGATGTTAATCAAAAAACAGCTAGAGGATAATCTAGGGACTGTATCATATAATGATTTTGGTGGTAGATGAGGATTGTGGTTAATAATACAAGTACAACAATGTTCCTTTATTTCAAGTTGTTAAGAATATGGTGCTAAATGGGAAAAATACAACTCTTATAATTTATAGAATATAGTTAACAATAATATTGTAATATTTCTGTAGCAAAGGCAAAGAAGGTACTTCAGCAATGTTAAAGGTCAAAAAAGAATATGTGGGATTCAGGTTTTTGAGATGTGAATATGATCACATATTCCTTCATTAAGAAGGAGACCCTGGTCATGTCATTTAGCCAATCTGTGCTCATTTATTCATCTTGTAGAACACTGGAGAAACAGTTGAGTTTGTTTTTAGGATTAAATAAGATGAATGTGCCAGGAAAGGGTTTTTTAAAAAGTAATGCTTCCATAATTTGTTGAGATGTCTTTTGTCTGTTATATTATTTTTTTGAAAGCCCAGTAGATGTAACCAGGTACCTTGACATCTGACAGACAAATCCAGGATCCCCAGCAGCAAGTCTTTGGGGAGAAAGCATCATCTAATGATGTTTTGATTCTGATATTTTTCTTCAGTCTTGGAACTGTAAACTTGTAAGCCAATAAATCACCATTGTAAAAGCCAACCCATTTCTGGTATATTGCTTTTGGCAGCTTAGCAGACTAAAACAGAATGCATTGCTTTCCAAGCTATAAATAAAATGTGATACAGATCTCTGACTAAGTTGCAATGTATTTTAATATGTGTTTTTTAAATTAAATTTTAGGTTATAAAGGAAATAAATATTAAAAACTGTTATGGTTAGGCTGATGTGTCAACTCTGCCAGGTAATGGTACCATTATTTGGTCAAGCAAGCACGGGGCTAATTGTAATACAAGGACATTTCATGGACTTTAATCATAAGTGAATTGATTGCATAGATGGCTGGTAACATCTATGATCAAGTGAGGAAATTGCAATCAGCAATGAGTGGTGTCCCATCCAAACAGTTGAAGGCCTTAAGTGGAGAAGTGATTTAAGTATTCAAAAAGAGAATCCCCATCTATACTTCAGATAGCCAGTGTCTCCTGGGGAATTCATTGAGGACTTTCATCTGAGTCCCTACCTTGCAGCCTGCCCTATTTTATTTGGAACTGTACAGTCCCATGGTCATATAAGAAAATTTTGTAAAATCTCATACTATCCGCAGATATCTCCTGTTGGTTCTATTTGCATAAAGAAACCTGACTAATACAGATTGGTACGAGGAGTGGTTCTTGAGAAACAGAATCTTAAAATTGGGATTTCTGTATTTGTTCTGGAATTTTTGCAATTGACTTTCTACTCTGATTAGAGTCAACGGCACTAATGATTGTGTTTCTAATAATCAAGAGACCACTGACAAACCATGACATGAGTTGACAGTAGAGATATGCAGAATATTACCACTGGATATGTCTACTTCCATGCTTATAAAAGGGAAGGATATGGGTGAGAGTGTATTTAACACATTAAGAATTTTGTGAAGTTAAAAGGTACAATGATGTTGGCTGGCTCTTCCTAAATATGCAGGATACAGTTACAAAAGAAAGGGATGAGCTGAAGTCTTCAAATTTGAAACTTAAGCACTGCATAAATGTTGTGAGTGTTTCTATAAGTGCTCTGAAGGAAAATCTTGTTCCATGCAGCCTCAGACTTGAGATCTCTGAAAACTAGAGTCTCATTGTATGAGTAGCAGAGTTACAATGGAAACTAAAACCTCAACCTTGCAGGGTTTCTGCTTTTAAATTGAGGGCATTGATTGGAAAGGAGTGGACTCCTGAGTTTAGAATGGAGAATATGGGTTGATGATCATGCAGTGGGGACATTGAAATCCAAATTCTGCTGAGACTTTGCCAGAAAAACCTGGAACTGTCTGCCATGAGGAGACCTCCCCAATGTCAAACTTGCATCACCCAACCTCCAGCCTGCTCCAAAGAGTATCGACCTTCTCCCTGCCCTGAGGAGGGTACCACCCAAACTCAAGTCTGCACTACTCAATCTCCAGCCTGCCCCAAGGAGTCTCAACCTCCTCCTTGCCTTGAGGAAACCATCACCCAACTTCCACCCTGCCCTGAGGAGTCTGCCATCCAATTCCCACCTGAAGACATTAATCCTGTATCACCAGATGAAACTGCAAGCAATAAAACTGCACTTCTCTTCCAGGCCTATAACTAGACTAAACAGACAAGCCCCCCAAGGTGAAGTACAAAGTATGACCCATGAGGAAATACATTATACTCTAAAATAATTGCATGAATTTTCCAATTATATAGACTGAAATCGGGGGAATATGTGTGGGAATGGATATTAAGAGTATGGGATAATGGAGGAAGGAATATAAAGTTGGGTCAGGCTGAATTTATTGATATGGACCCACTAAGCAGAGATTCTGGATTCAATGTTTTAGCTTGATGGGTTAGAAAGGGCTCTAACAGTTTGTTTGGGGGACTGGCTAAAACATGGACCAAAATATGGCCTGGAATGTCTGGGGTCAAGATGGCTGATTTACCCTGGTATACTGTAGATGAGGGAATCCAAAAGCTTAGTGAGATTGGAGTGCTAGAATGGAGTCACCATTTAAGACCTGCCCACCACTCTAGGAATGTCCTAAGAACACACCTTTTACCAGGATTGTGAGGAATAAATTTGTGAGACTATCTCCATCTTTCCTGAAGAGATCTGTGGTTGCTCTTCTGTGTAGGCCAGATATTACTGTGTGAACTTCTGTCGTGAAACTAGAATCCTTCAATTTTATGATGTTGATTCACGTCCAGGCTGGCAGAAACCAAGAAGCAGCACTTAATTGCCAAAGACAAAGTGGGCATGGCTACCACAATGAAAGGCAGACTCAAAGAAGCAATCAAAATAGTCTGAATCACATAGACCTATGGCATTCATTTAATAGATCATGGGGTATGTAGAAGTAAAATATATGGGGAGTATACAAAATTAGTACTTGATCTGTATAAGCAGAAGAGTTCTAGGTCAAATGAACAAAACCCTAAACTGAATTACAGAAACAGTCATGGCCACTGTATTAGTCAGCTGCCCCTCTTTCTCCACAAGCAGCAGCTGAGCCCAGAAAGAAACAAGCCCCAGGAAGAGAGGAACCCAGGAAACCTGAACTCTTGGCAGACATTGGCAGCCATCTTGTTCCAACATGTGGCAATGGACTTTGGTAAGGGAAGTAATTTACACTTTATGGCCTGGTAACTGTAAGCTTCTACCTCAAATAAATACCCTTTATAAAATCCAACAGATTTCTGGTATTTTGCATCAGCACCCCTTTGGCTGAACAATACGGAATTTGGTACCAGAGAGTGAGGTCATGCCTTTGCAATTACCAAAATGCTGGAACAGTTTTATAAATGAGTAAGGGGTATTTTTTGGAGAAATTGTGAAGTGCTTGGAAGAGACTGTTGATAGGGATATGGATGCTAAAGAGACTTTTTATGTGGCCTTAGAAGTAAATGATGAAACTATTTTTGGAAACTGGAGGAAAGGTGATCTGTGTTTTAAGGTTGAGAGAACTTAGGAAGATTAACTCCTGATGTTTTATGGAAGACAGAATTTGAAAATGGTAAGCCTGAAGATTTAGGTGAAGAACTTTCCAAAGTAAGCTCAGAGAATGTGGTTTGACTCCTCCTTGCAGCTTATAGTAAAATGCTAGATGAGAGAGATAAGCTGAGAACTGAACTGTTGGGCACAAAGAAAACAGAAACTGACTTCTGAACTTCCAAGTCTCTGGAAATCAAGGCCCAGAAGAGAGTGCCCCATTTGAGGACTTAGCTAAAATTGGAACTTGTAAATCAGTATGAAGATGCAGTTATCTAGGAAAAATTTGTGGAAAGTCTTACTGTCTGATGGCTTGGACCCCTGCTTCCTGCATGCTAAACCTACAAGCTTTTTGAGAGAGCTGTATGAACAAAACCACTGTCAGCTTGGACTAAAAGGGACATGGAAAGGAGAAATTGAAGAAGAATCAGTTTTAAGAGGAAACCATGGAAGCTGAGGTCTGGAATTAAGACATCACCTTGGGCCAAGAGAGGAACTCCACCCATGTATACAGAGAGGGTAAGTTTGCCCCAGCAGTTGAAGAGGGTGGATGTTCCCACCCAATGTTTGGAGAAACTTTTGCCACCCCAGGGTACAGAGAGAGTGGAGCACATTTCTCAGGGATTAGGGCAGTTAAGGTCAGCTCCCCATAGGTCTGAGAGGGGTGGACTTGTCCCCCATGGATTAGGAAAGGCCAGGTAATCAACTCATTGCTCTGAGAGGTTTGAGCCTGTATGCCAAAGGTTAAGGAGGATGTTGTCTTCATTTCACAGTACTAAGGGGGCTAAGACTCTAACCCTAAGTTTGGGTAAAATATGGCAATTACCCCAATGCTCTTGGAGAGTGAGGGCTGGAGTTTGGTCAACACCCAGGTGCTTGATGAGGGTGGAACCAAGAAAATTGTCATCAGGAAAGCCTGGGGAAATGGTGGGTCCCCATGTGGCGCCAGGGAGAAGAAACCATCCTCTTAAGAATGACTCTCAGACTTTGAAGTCGAATGGAGGATGCCCTGCAAGTTTACTGAACTGTAGAGGATCCATGACTCATGCTTCCCTCCCAGTTTCTCCTTATGATAATGGAAATCTTTATCCTTTGTCTGTCCCTTTGTGTATTTGAAGCAGATAAATGATTTTGTAAGTCTCAGAGGTCTACAGCCAGAAGGGACTTTGCTTCAAAACAAACTATTTCTTTAAATTAATTGTGACATGATTTTGTATTTAGCATTGTACTTATTTAATTTTTTTTTTTTTATTGTAATGTCTTTTTGAAATTCGGAGTGTAGAGTGTGGCAATTTGGCATTGTTTATGAATTCCAAAAAAAGATATTGGATTATGTTTGTAAACTGGTCTGTACCTGGGCATGATTAAATTATGATTAAGGATTTGATTGGGCCACGACAGTAGGACATTGAGTCCCCATCCCCTTGATGAGTGGTGACTCACAGATAAAACTACACAGCAGAGCAGAGGAGTTGGAGTTGGAGTTTTGATGTGGAGTTTTTGAGCTGGAGTCCAGGAAGTAAGCACACAGAGGAGCTTGGCCATGAGGAAGGAGAGAAGGTCCTGAGAAAAGAGACGAGCCATTCACTTGACAGTTCACAGCTGTTCTTGTGGAGAGAACAAAGCAGCTGAGCCCAGAGAGAATTGAGCCCCATGGAGAGAGACAAAGCCTAGTGAGCCTGACCATGGAGCCTTAAGAGGAAAAGGAAGGCTGAATGTTGGCAGCCATCTTGCTCTAACATGGCAGCAGACTTTGGTGAGGGAAGTAATTTACACTTTATGGCCTGGTAACTGTAGGCTTCTACCCCAAATAAATAACCTTTATAAAAGCCAACAGATTTCTTGTATTTTTCTTCAGCACCCCTCTGGCTGACTAATACAGCCCCTTAATCAATTCCCAGACTTGAGACAATTTACAAACCCAGAACACCTTGAATGAGGAGAAGACTGCATATTCTTGGGAAAGGAACCTCTTACACTGTCAAAAATTTATACTGTTAATTTTCCCCCAAAATTTATCAAAAGAGACTTGAAGTCATTCACCAGATTAACTCATGCATTGGGAAAAAAGAAAAGACCAGACATTTTGGAGATTATTAGACACTGGTTCAGAAGTGACATTCATTCCAGAAGACTTAAAATGTCACTGTGGTCCACAAGTCAGAGTATGGGCTTATGGAGGTCATGCGACTGATGGAATTTTAGCTCAGGTCTGTCTCACTGTGGGTCTGTGGTTATTTCTCAAGTTCCAGATTGCATAATTGGAACAGACATTCTCAGTTACTGGCAGAATCCTCACCCTGGATCCCTGACTTGTGCTGTAAGGGCTATATGGTAGGAAAGGCCATATGTAAGCCATTAGAACTGCTCATATCTAACAAAAGAGTAAATCAAAAGCATTACTGTATTACTGGAATGATTGCAGAGATAAATGCCACCACCAAGGATGTGAAGGATGCAGATGTGGTAATCCCACCACATCTTCATTCAACTCTCCTATTTGGCCTTTGCAGAAAACAGATGGATCTTGGAAGATGACAGTGGATTATGGCAAACTTAACCAGGTGGTGACTCCAATTGCAGTTGCTGATGCAGGTGTGCAATCATTGTTTGAGCAAATCAAAGCATCCCCTTGTACCTGGTATGCAGCTATTGATCTGGTAACCATTTTTTTTCTCAATTGCCATTAGTAAGGATCACTAGAAACAGTTTGCTTTCAGCTGTCAATGCCACCAATGTAACTTCACTGTCCTACCACAAGGGTATATCAACTCTCTAGCCCTATGTCATAATAATGTCCACAGGGACCTTGACTGTCTTTCCCAACCACAAGACATCACATTGGCCCAGTTTATTGATTATATTATGCTGATTGGACCTAGTGAGCAAGAAGTAGCAATTACTCTAGACTTATCTGTAAGGCATTTTCATGAGAAAGGATGGGAAAAAAAAAAACAAAAAAACCCCTACAGGAACCTTCCTCCTTAGTGAAATTTCTAGGTGTCCAATGGTGTGGTATATGAAAAGATATTCCTTTTAAAGCGAAGGATAAGCTGCTGTATCTGGTCCCTTCTGTGACACAAAAAAGAGGCACAATATTCAGTTGGCCTCTTCAGATTTTGAAGACAACATATTTCACATTTGGTGTGCTACTCTGGCCCATGACTTAGCTATAACCACTGCTGAGCGCCCAATCTGCTAGCAGCAGAGACCCACACTCAGCCCCTGATATAGCACCATTCCCCGAGGTGATCAGCCTGGTACCTGGTGGCAGGTTGATTACATTGGATCACTTCCATCATGGAAGGGGCAGCATTTTCTTCTACCTGGAAAAGACACTTACTGAGGATATGGGTTGCTTTCCCTGCACACAATGCTTTTTCCAAAACTACCATCTATTGACTTATCAAATGTCTTATCCACTGTCATGGTACACCATACAGCATTGCTTCAGATCAAGGAACCCACTTCACAGCAAATGATATGTGGGAATGGGCAAATGCCCATGGAATCCAATGTTCTTACTATGTTCCCCATCATCCTGAAGCAGCTGGATTGATATAAAGGTAGGAGGGCCTTTTGAAGCCTCAATTATGGCTAGGTGGTAATACCTTGTAGGGCTGGGGTAATGTTCACCTGGAGTCTGTATATGCTGTAAATCAGCATCCACTCTGTGGTGCTGTTTCTCCAATAGCCAGGATTCATGGGTCCAGGAATTAAAGGTTGGAAATAGGAGTGGCACCACTCACTAGTACCCCTAGTGATCCACTAGGAATAATTTTGCTTCCTGTCCTTGCAACCTTGAGCTCTGCTGGTCTACAGGTCTTAGCTCCAAAACGAAGAGTGTTTCCACCAGGGGACACAACAACAATTCCTTTGAACTGGAAGTTAAGACTACCATCTGGCCACTTAGAGCTCTTCATGCCTCTGAATCAACAGCCAAATAAAGGAATTACTGTACTGGCTGGGGTGACTGTTCCTGACTATCACAAGTAAATAGTACATCTCAGCAGGATCTCATTGACTGCCAAAGTAAACATTACCTCATTTAGTGGGACTCCTGAGGGTTCTGGAGACATCCAGTCACTATAGGTGGGAAGATAGCTCAGGAGTTTGGCACCCTGCCAGTGGGCCCTACTTTGGAATTTATGCTCCCCAGTGTGACAGTGTTGGACTCAGTTGTGCTTTCCCTACACATGGCTATTCTGCCCCTTATATTTGAACCTATAATTAGTACTAGAGTTGAAAGGTATATGTATAAGAGAATTAAATCTTTGGGCTGTCTATGTACATTGGGCCCTGAATCTGAACAGTGTTGCAACACC
>JAQZBX010007827.1:0-49516 GCA_029593785.1 Cabassous unicinctus | reverse complement strand
AGAGTAACCTGAAAAGTTACTGGTTTTGAGTGATGACTTGGAAAGAAGAGGATCTGTACTGTTTCAGGATGCCAAGCAAGCTGCTCTGCCACTTGGATCATATGATTCAATAGAACTGAACTGAAAGATTCAGTGGTGAATAGAGAGGCCATTTAGAATCTTTGACCTAACCCTATGGTAGAATCAAAATATAGACCACAAGGAATTTGGATGAAATCCTTTTTATCCTCTGAAGATAACTACTTTCCTTTTGAGCATCTCCTTTTACCCTGCTACTGGATCTTATTAGAGGCTGAACACTTTCTTAACCATGGGCCACCAAGTTACCAGGAGTTGCTATTGAGCTGGGCATTTTCTGATTTCATAAATTTGGGTATGCACAGCAGCACTCCACCACAAAATGGAACTGTTGTATATGAGATCTGGCTCATGCTTGCCCTGATGGCACAATTAAGTTGTAGGAGGACATGACACAAATGCCCATGTCTTGCACTTCTGCCTCATTGCCTTCTGTTTCCTAGGCAGCAGCTATAGCCTCATGGAGAGTTTCCTATTACCAAGCCTCATGGAGAGTTTCCTATTGTCTGTAAAAGGAAAATTTGGGTCTTATTTTGAGATGGTTCTACAGGATATAGAGGTACCACCTGTAAGTGGACAACTGAAGCACCACAGACACTTTCTAGGCCATCCCTGAAGGACAGTGGTAAAGGGAAATCCTCCCAGTGGGCAGAACTTCATACAGTGCACCTGGTTATTAATTTTGCTTGGAAGAAGAAATGGCCAGTCATGCATCATTTGTATGCTTATTTCTGGGATGTGGCCAGTTATTTGCCTGGATGATCAGGAATTTGGAAGGAACATGATTGGAAAATTGGTGACAAAGTATTTGGGGAAGAAGTATGTGGCTAGAACTTTCTGAATGGGCAAAAAATCAAGAAGATATTTACATCCCATGCGAATGCTTACCAGAGGTTTACTTTAGCAGAGGAGAATTTTAATAATCAGTGGACAGGTGGACTTGTTCTGTCATTTCCCAATGGGCTCATGAACAAAGTGGCCTTGATGGTAGGGAAGGAGGCTATGCATGGACTCTGCAAAATGAATTTCAGTTCATCAAAGCTGACCTGACTAGAGTCATTGCTTAGTACCCAATCTGTCAGCAGCAGAGAACAACACTCTGTCCCTAATATGTCACCATACATTTTGGTTATCAGCCTGTTACCTGGGGGCAGATTGTGTACATTAGATCACTTTCATAATGGAAGAGACAGTGTGTTTTTTTTCTTACAGGAATAGATATGTACTTTGGATATGGATTTGCTACCTTGCATTAAATGCTTCTGTGAATCTGCCATCTGTGGCTTCCAGAATGCCTAATCCACCATCCTCATATTCCACACAGCATAGCTTCTGATGAAGAAACCCACTTCACAGCAAGGGAAATGTGGGAACTGGCAAGTGCTCAGGTAATTCACTGGTCTTACCAAGTTATGTATCATGCTGAAGCAGCTGGATTGATAGAATGGTGAAATGGCCTTTGGAAGGCTCAATTATTCTAGTAGCTGAGTGGTGATACCCTGCAGTTATGGGCAATGTTCTCCAAGAATGTCTAAATTAGCATTGACTCTAAGGTGCTCTTTCTCTCATAGGCAGGTTCATGGGTCCAGGAAATAAGGTATGGAAGTGGGAGTGGGACCACATATTATGTTACCCCTGTTGACTCATAGGAGAACTTTTGCTTCCTGTATCATCAACATTATGCTCTGCTGGTATAGATGTCTCATTTCCAAAAGGAAGAGTGCTCCTTCCAGGATACCCAATAATGTTTCCACTGAACAAGAGGATAAGATTGCCAATGGACCACTTTGAGCACCTCATCCCTCTGAATCAACAGGCAAAGAAGGGAGTTACTGTATGGACTGCAGTGAATGATCCTGATTACATGGCATTTTTTATTACTATTAATATATGCCATGTGGTTAAAATTAATGGAAAACTGCCACAAACCAATGCAGGCAGACTACTAATAGCCCAGCTCTGTCAGGATTGAAGAACTGGATCACAAAATCAGGAAAATAGCCATGACCAGGTGAAGTGCTTGCTGAGGATACAGTGAATATGGAATAGGTAGAAAAAGGAGTTTTTACATATAATGTAGGACCATGTAACCAGTTGCAGAAATGAGGAATTATTTCTTCCTTGTTTTGTAACAGGTATGTTTGTATACACAAATAAAGCAAATATATTTGTTTTTTCTCTCCCTTTTTCTTATACCATATAAAATAAATTGTATTACTTTTATGTTATACTATGTAAGTTTCAGGATATAAAAGATAATAATTAATATTACCAAAGTTCTTGCATCCTTTTCTGGGGACAGTGAAAGAGCATTTCCAGTAGTAGCAAAAGAGTTGAATTATGTTGGGTGAAAGTATTCACTTTATTTGTAAATTAAATACCGTTTAAGGAAATGTGTGTGGGTTATAAGTTTATTAAGTGAGGATTGTGATGGTTAACTTCATGTATCAATTTCTCTGGCTTATGTTTTCCAGTTGTTTGCTCATGCAAGCTTTGTCTTGATTGTCATTGTGACGGTGTTTTTTAGATGGATTTAAATCATTAGTGAATTGATTCCATCTATGGCTGATTTCATCTGCAATCAACAATGTCGATTGCCTTCAGCAATGACAGGAGTCTTCTCATCCAATCAGGGGAAACTTAAAGGGAATGCAGAGGGTTTCCTTAGTCACAAAAAAGAATATCTATCTCTGTTTGTAGCATCCATCTAATCCTGGGAATTTCATCATCACATTCTTTGGAATCTCCACCTTCTATGGGTGACTTCAACATTACCTTCACTGAGTTTTTTACTTGAATGCCCTACATAATTTGAACTCACCAATTCCCATGCTTTTGTGAGTCTAATCCTATTATAAATATTTTAATATTTGCATATATATGTATATTCATGTAAATATTATCTATCTGTCTATCTATCTATCTATCTATCTGTCTATCTATCTATCTATCTATCTATCTATCTATCATCTATCTCCTGCTAGTTTCATTCCTCTGGAGAACCCTGACTAATACACCATTTCAACCAACTTAATATAGTGCAAGAAGTATAACATTTAGATAAGGGACTCCCTGTGTCTTGAAGTTTCATGATTGGGGAGCCTCCTTGTTCTTAAACTTCTCTGACATCACCCCTCATCCTCTCCCTCTTCCTCCTTCCCTGCCACTTTGACTTCCTGATTGACCTTGAACATCCAATAAAGCCCTTTCCTTAAAACCTTTGCCCTGGAAAATCCCTCTGCTGGCCATAAACATCTGATATCCTTTTCACTCCTGCATTCTGCTTTGAGGACTCTTGAAATGTTTCCCCTTTGGCCACTCTTGCCTTAATATTGAGCACACCTTCTGAAGCACTCAATTTTCCTGCATTAAATTCATTTTAGCCATTGTCTCCATGTGACATATATGGTTATGGTTCTATTTGCTTATTTTCTTTCTCCATCATCAGATTTCAGATAACTTGTTTTCATTGCCTTAATACCATTCTCTAGTCAGTGCCCACAGCATAGCTGGACTGGATATTTATTACACAAATGAATAAATAATTTCCATAGAAATCTTGCAATGTATGATGAAGTGGGGGATATTTTGAAAGTAGGGGAAGAATTGATAATCAAAGAGAGGACTCTTTGTTTAGATTTGATAAACAAATCCAGAATTTAATTTCCAGACTCCAAATACAAATTATAGATAAAGTAGTAATGGCTGTTTGTTTGGAAATTAGTCATGTTATCTCTCTCTTTCTGTTAATCCCGTCAAGCACATGGAACCAGGAAATAATACAGGAATTTCAGAATTTCTCCTTTGGGGATTTTCAGAGGAACCAGAATTGAAGTCCTTCCTCTTTGGCATCTTTTTTTCCATGTACCTGACCACCATCTGTGGGAACCTGCTCATAATCCTGGCCACCATCACTGCCTCCCACCCCCATGCCCCCATGTACTTCTTCCTGTCCAGTCTGTCCTTTATAGACATCTGTTTTACCACAACCACAGTACCAAAAATGCTGGTGTACATACAAACACAGTTCATAGTCATAACTTATGCAGGTTGTCTCACCCAGATGTACTTTTTCATGCTCTTTGTAGGGTTAGATGATTTCCTCCTGGCTGTGATGGTTTATGATTGTTTCATGGCCATCTGTCACCCCTTGAACTACACAGCCATCATGCACCCCCAACTCAGTAGACAGCTTGTTCTGGGGTTCAGGATCACAAGTGCCCTGAATTCCTTGTTCCAAACCTTAGTGGTGTTGCAGCTGTCCTTTTGTAACCACATGGAAATCCCCCACTTTTTCTGTGACCTGTATCTGATGATCCAGCTTTCCTCTTCTGACACCTTCCTCAATCAAATAGTGATGTGTTTTGCAGATGGGCTGCTACATTTTGGCCCTTTCACTGGTATCATTTACTCATATTCAAAGATTTTTTTTCTCTGTATGTACAATCTCATCAGCTCAAGGGATGTATAAAGCATTTTCCACCTGTGCGGCTCACCTCTCAGTGGTCTCCTTAATCTATGGTGTGCTCCTAGGAGTGTATCTTAGTTCTACTGCATCACCAAATCCACACTCTAGTGCAACAGCCTCGCTGATATACTCTGTGGTCATGCCCATGCTGAACCCCTTCATATGCAGTCTAAGAGATAAAGAAATAAAGGGGGCTCTGAAAAGATTCTTCAAGAGGGAAGTCATCAAATGTCATTTTTTCTTGGACAAATGAAGTGCTTGTGATTACAGGTCTCAAAGTTGAGAACCAGAGATTGTGATCCTCTGATCATTTCATGAAACAGAAACCTGCCCTAAATTCACATATGATCGTAAATCTGATGAAGAAAAACTTTAAATCATACATTGTACTACCATAAAAAATAATTGTTTTTTAAACTTTATTTTTAAAGGAGTTTTAGATTACAGAAAAGTTACATAGAAAATATAGGGAATTCACAGGCTACTACTCACCTCTAGGGTGGTGTGGGATTTTCTTTTCCATTTCAGAGCTCAGTGCTTCCTCCCAAAAAGAAAAAAATGTTAAAGGAAACATGGTAAGTTAATAACAATTGTGGAATTTGAGTAAAAGATAAAGAAGTTCTTTGCAATATGCTAAGAGTTGGAAATAATTTCAAAATAAAAAATTTGCCAAAAATAAAAAATTTTGCCATTTAAAGCTTATTTAATAACTCATTAAAAATAAGAAAATATATTACACACCTTCTCCCGCTTATATTTTCCACTATTAATAGCATCTTTCATTAGTGTGGTACATTTGTTACAATAGATAAATATTGAAGCAGTGCTATTAACCATGGTCTATAGTTTACATCATGGTTTACTCTTTACACTGTACAATTTTATAGGTTTTGACAAAATATATAAGAGCTGGGATCTGTCATTGCAATATCATACAGAACAATTCCAATGTCCCAAAAAATGCCCCATGCTTTTCATAGTCTTCCCAATCCCTCCCCTCAGAAATTCTGGTCACCACTAAAAGTATTGTGTGTGATGATTAACATCTACTCATTGAAGTAAGAAATCTTAGTAATCCTACACAATTGATATATACTTTCGAGTACAGGACTGAGTTGCACATTTTGCCTTATTCTATTTTACAAAATATGTTACTTGTTTGATTTCCTAAAGTAAAATGTCTGCCTTTTGCATATTTTGCCCTATACATTTCAATTCTATATATTTACTAAATCATCCAATGTGTTATCTCCTTACTGTCAATTCACATTAAAAATAACTTGTGACCAAAATTATTGCTCAAACAAAAGTGTATATTATAAATATTCAGCTTGCTGAATTTTTACAGAATGAATACTCTCATAAAAGAAGAACTTTAGAATTTCCCAGATGTCTGCTATTTTCTAGACAACATTCCCATTTTTGGAAAAACATGCTAACTCTAAATTATAGGTTAATTTTGTTTATTTGTATAATTTAAATAAATCCATTTTAATGTACATATTATTTTTGTAGGTGTTTTCCTTGACTGTATCCGTATTTTTTTAAATGGCTATAGAAAAACCTTATTCATTGATTCATGGTAATCCTTTGTGTTAATACATATAAGTTTATGCATCCCACTTTACTGTTGCTGAGAATTTGTTTAGTTTCCATTTGGGGATGCTCACCTGTAATTTTCCTGACAACATCACAGTTTATGTCTTCTCTTAACTCATGTGTGTGATGGGAGACAGGAGGGATGCTGGCTCTTGAAAGCAAAATTACAATAAACTCTACAATGCCTGGAAGTTCCAGCAAATGAGGAAAGGAATCTCTATGAATCAAGGTTCCCAAGAGAAACAGAATCAACATGTTTTAAGGTTCAGGGCACTTGAAAGAGTGGAGTTTCCACTCCACAAAGCCCAAAGTACAGAGCATCAATCCACAGATGACACAACTTAAAACCTAATGGAGATTATCCTGGTGAGTTTCAGATTTGTGTCAGACATGGGGTTCCTGTTTACTTTCCAATTTCTTCCATCTGGTATTGAAATTTAAAGCAAAATATCTCTGCTTTATTTTGGCATAGAGAACCTGTTTCCTAGATTCCACAGTTTCATAGGTGGAAGGGAATTTTCCCACTGGACAGAGAACACAAATAGCTTATTTTGTGAAGTTTTTTGGGATACTGTAATTGGGTCAATGTATTTTGCATGAAGGAAAAACATATCTTTTTTGGGGTTCAGAGAGCAAACTGTGTGAGACCAAATTATGCATACCCCCCAAAAACATGTACTTAAATGGAACACTTGCCACTGTGGGCATGAATCCACTTGTAAATAGGACCCTTGAAAATATATTACCAGTTAATGTATGGGCTGATTTGTGAGTAGATACTTTTAAAATCCTATTTGGATAAGTCCCAGCAGATTCAGTATGATCTTTTATTCATATTAGTAGAAGCATGATAAAAAGCCAGAATTCAGAGGAGCACACAGAAGGAGGAAATCAATGACACCACCATGTGATAGAGAATTGCCACAAGCAAAGCTACAGAAGCCAAAAGAAAAATGGCCTCTCCCACTCCTTGATTTGGGACTTTTGGCCATAAACCCATAAGGCAATAAATTTTTGTTATTTAAACCAACCCAACATGTGCTCTTTTTCATAGCAGCATGGAAAACTAAGACATAATCCGTAGCATTGAATTTGTGAATGAGCCAAGCACAGGAAAGGAGTGGAAATAAGAAGTAATGTAATGAATGAGGAGACACCAGCCAGAGCTGGAGAAGTAAATGGCCAAAAATTTTAGTAATGGGCTACTTTTGTCTGTGCTTTTGCTCTGTTTTCTGGGACTTACCTGTCACCAAAGTCTTCCTTCTCTCCATAGGTCTAAGCTAGTGTTTCTCAAACTTTCTTCTATTTTTGTCCCATAAGGAGCCTTTTTAGATATTTTAAACAATCAACTTCCTCTCCACATGTGAAATTTTAATACCACAGATACATATTAAATTACTATGACCCTTTATATGGTAATCAATGATTATAATATCTGAGAATTTTTGTTCACTCTCAAAACTTCTTCCTTCTTTTAAACTCCCTTGCCTCTGATCAGTTCTGGCTTTATTTACTCCTGGATCCATTAGAAGACTGGCTTCTAAGCCCAGCTGTGCAAATAAATCACCCATCATTCCTGTAAAATACAGATTTCAATGAAGCAGTTGTGGGGCTCAGTGCCTAGAGTCAGCATTTCTCTTGAGGTCCCAGGTGAGGCTGGTGCTGCTGGTTCATGGAAACACATCAGGGTTAGTTGTGGGTTTTGTTTCCATTACATTCATAGGCTAATGGAGGGGTACTTGTCCTGGTGGTACTGTGATAGCTTGTGAACAAATATATTAGTCTTAGGCTGATGTTCATCAGGCAAGATGACCCCACCCATAAAATACATGGACTTTATCTGTATAAAGATGATGAGCTTGGTGGAAATAGGTGCTTATCACATCTTGGATTCCTGATTGTCCCCACTTATATATTGCGTCCTAGATGAAGAAGCTTTCTCATCATAAAAGACCTCATGTATGCCTATGAACATATTTCAGTTCAATTTCTGCTACAATATGGCAGAGTTTTGGATGTTTGCTCTCCTCTATATGTCTACAACTTTCTTATGGCATTTTTTCATCTGCAGTAGTTATCAAAAAACAAAGTGCAATATCACTGGTATGATTATTACAAAATAACATGGGCTCAAACCATTTTTATCCACATGCAGCTGTTTTATGAATGGGCCATTTAAAAAATCTGAAATGTATCAGAATAGTGCATTTAGTGTATCTAGTTAAGGTTGACATTCAACTGCATGTAAAGGGTGAATAAAAAGAAATGCTAAAAACTTTGGAAGATTAATTATCCACCCTCACAAGTCTAATATTAAAGAGTTCAGGGCTGTTATGGTAGCTCAGTGACATGGTTAAGAATTACATCTTCTCTTAGTTTACTCAATGTGTGTTTTTCATCTTCATAGTCACAGACTAGTTAATGCACCTCCAGAAACTTCATCCACTTCCTATTGAGATAGACTAGGAAGAGATTGAGAAGTGCTGGATGGTTCTTTTTCAAAATTCCCTTTTGTCAAGTATAACATCTATATGAAAAATGTCATATCATAAGCTCAATAAAGAAAAAAGAATTTAATCCATGTAACCAGAACCCAGATCAAAAAAAACAAAACAGTGCATGGCCAGCCAGTGAGGACCTCTCTGCTCAATTACTGTCATCTCTTCCACCCTTAGGCAAACCAGGATTCAGAACATTAACACCAGAGGTTATATTTGTGTTTCTGAACTTTATATAAATGGAATCTTACAATGTATATTCTTATTTGTGTGGCTTATTTGCTGAACATTATATTTGTGATTCTGTCTATTTTTCTGTTTATAAAATGAAAACTATACATGTTTTCCTAACAGCTCATATAACAAACTTCAGATTACATAGTTCATCCAAAAATGTGGCAGATGATATGTTATGCAGTATAATGTGCTTCTAATGATGCCCATTAGATGGAGCCTTGGAATATGTGATCATACATGGCAGAGATGAACTAAGTTAGCAGATGGTGCTAACATAAAATCAGCTCAGCATTAGATTGGGAGATTATTTTGGATTATTAGAGAAAGCAAAAAAGTGAGAATCAGATTGACAGCATATGAAAAGACTCAATGGTCATTGCTGGTTTTGAAGATTGCAGAGGGTCATGAGCCATGAAATGTTGGCTGCCTCTAAGAAGCTGAAAAACTCAGGGAAAAATAGATCCTTGCTTGGAACTTCCAGAAGAGAACACAGCCCTGCAAACAACAAGATTTTTTGTACGATAAAGAAACTTTGGGAATTTTAACCTCTAAGGCTGAAAGTTAACAAGTTTGTGTTGTTTTAGCTGCTAAGTGTGTGCTAATTCATTACATCAGTAATACGAACATGTTTACTCCTTGGTTCCTGGCATGGCTGTGAGTTTGATGATTAAGCCAAATATATTGTCAGTCCCACAAAAATTAGTGTTCACCTGTTAACAAAAAACCTAGGTGTAGACAAATTAACCATATTTTCCACAAACTATACTTCAGGATGATAATTTTAAAAAGAGGAATAAAGAGGAAATATTTGACAACTCATTATTAAAATGTTTAATAAAGCCATTTTGATCAAAACACTGACAAACTGGCTTAAGTCTAAATAGATATATCAATGCAGCAAAATAATAAAAAAATTAATCCTGTAAAATAAAACAATTAAATTACAAAGTGATATCAAAATCAATGAGTAAAAGAAAATTTTAAAAATAAGTGGTGGTTGTATAATTGATAATTTGTTGGAAGGAAATAAAAATAAATTTGTATCTTACCATCAGTTGTCATAAATTAAAATTGGAGGAAAAATTAAAAATAGTGTAATACATCTAGAGGAAAGTATAGATTAACTCTGATAGTATAAACTGAGATTAAAAAAAGAAGAATGAAACTGAGCACATAAATGGTGGAATCAAGCCCATGAAGACCAGAATGTAAAAATATTATAAAGAAAATAGTCAACAAATGAAAAACTAAGGAAAATATTCATAATATATATGATATTTTAAAATGTAACAATGTAGATATAAAGAAATGTAAAAAAATGCCCAAGGTAAAATATAGACTATAGTTAATAGTACAATTTTAATATTCTTTACTCAACTGTAACAAAGGTACACAGTAAATAAAGTGTCAACAATAGGGTGGTACATGGGAATGCTTTATTTTTTTACATGACATTTCTCTAAACCTACAATTTGGGAATTAAAAAATTAAAAAGTTGTAAATAAGAATAAAACATACTAAAAAATTTAAAGAATCAAAGTATGAAAATCAATGAGACAGCAAAAATACAAATATTTATAATTGTGAAAATATGCTCAGCTTAACTAATAATAAATGGAAGTTAAATTAAAATAAACAAGAAATCTAATTTCTCAATCATCACTTTGGCATATAACTTACAAATACCCAGAGATGGAGAGGATATGTTAAAATATGATAATTGTGAATAGCCAAAGGAAAGTGACTTGTCCATTAAGGGTCTTACTCTTATGTTAGATTTGTTTTGGGGCTGCATCCACCAGAGATTGAACATTCCTTGTATGGGAAACATCTTCCCAGATGAAGGAGTTTAATTAAGAATAACTCCTGATCCCTTTGAGGTTTAACTATTATTACTATTTTGTTCTCCTGGGGTGAATACAATGTGATGCCTAAGGGAGTGTCCTCACTTTAGACAGGCTGGGTTTGAACCCTACCTCTGCCTCTTCACTACTTCTGTAACTTTTGAGGTGTTACTTAATTTCTGTAACTCCTTCCTTCCTCATCGGTAACAAAGGAAAAAAATGATAATAATCACATAAAAGAATTACAAAATTTAATTGAGATTATACATAAAATAAGCTTAAACAGTGTTAACAATGTGATGTGCTGTCATTTTCAGTCAATGATTTTTAACTCCCACAACAAAAAACAACCAGAGAAAACAGGCTTCCCTTTCAGGCCACTAACAAATGTCTCAGGCTGCCAGTGCTCACCAATCACCTTTCAGTCTGCCTTCCCGAGGTAAGATACCAGTGTGTAGAGAAAAATATTAAAAAATACAATAATAAAAACATAAATCAAGTAGCCTAAAAAAATCCATCTTACTTCCTGCCCTGAGACTGCTTGTCCTTCAATTCCTGCTTCCCGCAGCTCCTGGGGTGCCTCTCTTCACACACCCCCCCTTATCACTCAGGTCAGTTAGTCTATTTTTCAGCGGAGGTACCTGGTATTGAACTTGGGACTTCATATATGTTAATCAGTTTAACCATTGAGCTGTGCCAACTCCACAGTTTAGGTTAAGCTTCTGAAATCTTGTGAAGGCTAGTTATCTACCTCTGCCTGCCCTCTTTTCCTCAGGACAGATGGGCTTCTGATGTTATCCTGGTTGCTTTCCAGGCCTCTCACAGTGCCCAGCTGTTAGGTGCCTGTCAGGTCACCCCCTCATTGACCCAGTTCCTCTCTCTCCCTGGAATGTTGGTTGTGGCAGATTCCTGATCAGTTCCCCACACTCTTCTACCTAGAGCTGCTACTGTGCAGGCTAGCATCATTTTTAGTGTGTGCCCACACTACCTCCACTCCCCCTTCATTTATTAATATATTAGTCATGGAAGAACATGTAACACTGATATAAAGATGGTGTCTACTAGAGATTCTGAGGGGAAGGGGAAGGAATAGTAGGTAGGACATTGAGCATTTTTAGGGCATTAGAATTAAGAACAAACTACAATGTGAACTATTGACCTTGGTTAGTAGCAATGCTTCAATATTTATTCATCAATTTTAACAAATATACCCCACTATTGCAAGGTGTTATTAATAGGGGAAGATGGGGAGGGGGAAGGGGTGTGGTATAAGGGAATACTTCATAGTTTTGATGTAACTTTTCTGTAATCTAAAAGCTTATTAAAATAATGTTTTTAAATAAAAATCAGAAGACACTGGGTGAGCATAAAGAAAAATATGAATGCATGCAACAAAAAATAACAAGTCTTATGTGAATAAAGTTAAAATAAATGAAATTAATAATGCACTGGAATCATACAAGAGAAAATATGAAGTGGCGGAATAAAGGATCAGTGAGCTAGGAGACAGGGATTTCTAATTCTAGCAAAGAAGAACAGCTATAGTAAAGAATGGAAAAATTGAGCAAGGTCTTAGGGAAAGACAACACAAGGTGCAGAAACATATGTGCTATGGGTATTCCAGAAGGAGAAGAGAAGGGAAAGGGGACAGAAAGAATATCTGAGGAAATAAGTATCAAAAATTTCCCAAATCTTTTGAAAGACATAGATATCGATGTCCAAGAAGTGCAACATACTCCAATCTGAATAAATCCTAATTACCCAACTCCAAGACACATACAAATCAAAATGTAAAATGTGAAAGATGAAGAAAGCATTCTGAAAGCAGCAAGATAAAAGTGATTCATCTCATACAAGGGAGCCTCAAAAAGACTAAGTGCTGATTTCTCATGAGAAAACATAGAGGTGATAAGCAGTGGTGTGATATATGTAAGATACTGAAAGAGAAAATCTGTGATCCAAGATTTCTGGAAATGGCAAAATTGTCTTCAAAAATTAGGGAAATATTAACAGATAAACAGAAACTCAGAGTTAATTAATAAGAGCTCTGCTGTACAAGATATATAAATGAATTCCTGCAGGCTGAGAGGAAAAACTGGTGTCAGAAACTTGGAAGAGAGTCTGGAAATGAAGATTATTTTAAAAAGTAACTAAAATGGTAAAAGGAGTAATGAAAATAAGAAATAACATATTAGGTGAAGAGATAAATGTGTGAAATAAGTACTGTCTTTACAATAATAACATTGAGTATCAATGGAAAAAACACCCCAATCAAAAGACTCAGACTGGCAGAATGGATTAAAAAAATATATGAGCCATCTAGACACTTTTGGGAAGACAGCATTGGAGTAGGCAGGCAGACCTGACCTGTCACAAAAGCAATCAAGAAAGGGCAAAAAGTTGTCGGGCTTGCTTTGTGGGTCTGCAGACCATGAAACAGCTGTGTTCCCCCTGGGAGGATGAGGGACAGAGACAGAAAAATCCCAAAATGACAACTGTGAGTTACTAAACCTCTGCAGTGGCTGGGAATGGCACCCATCCCCCTCCCTCAAAGTATAGCTAGATCAGTCCTGTGGCACACCACAGCAAACTGAGGGGAAGAGAGGTCTTCCTCCCTAGGAATACGGAGGGTGCAACAGAGGCAAGAGAGTGGTTTCTCTTCAATGCATTTTGCCATCAGAGCCTGCTTTGAATCTCAGCTCTGGCAAGATCAGAAGCACAAGAAAGTGGAGGTTGAAAGATCCTTCTCTGAGAAAACAGTCACTGACAAGTACCATCTGCTGGCTTGCCAGAAAACTGCAAAGAGAAAAATTACTTTTGAGTGTCTCTTGTCCCCAATCCTGGAAGGACATCTGCACTCCATTAATAACTCCCTGGACTGGTTTTCATAAATTAAGCTGGGCAATTTTAAAGACTAAGAAAAATTTAAAGAAAAATCAAAGAAGAGCCATTAGCAAAACTGCTAGGAAAGAGAGAGAAATTCATTCTCATTGTAAATACTCCAACATAATCAGATGCTTAAGTATCTGCAAAAAAATTACAGGCCATATTGTGAAAGAGGAAGAGGTGGCCCAGTCAAAGCAGCAAACCAAATATCCTGAAGATAAATGGATTTAAGACAAATAATCAATGAAAATCACACAATTTTTCTGAATCAACTCAAAGAGTTGAAGTAAATATGACCACAGCAATAAAGTATATTAAGAAAACACTGAGTGAGTATAAAGAACAATCTGAAAGCCTGAAAAGAAAAGTAACAGAGCTTTTGGGAATGAAAGATCCAATGGATGACATTACAAATACCATATAGTCATACAACAGTGGATTTGAATTGATTGAAAACAAAATTAGTGATATTGAAGACAGAAAATCTGAACTTGAAAAGACAGGAAAAGATGAAGAGAAAAGAATGGAACAAATGGAACATAATATCAGGGAATTGAATGACAATCCAAAATGTACAAACACACTCATAATCAGTGTCCCAGAAGAGAATGGGAAATAGACAGAAAAAATATTTGAAGAAATAATGACCAAAAACTACTCAACCCTAAATGATGAAAGACCTAAATATCAGTATCCAAGGAGAACACACACCAAACAGAATAAATCTCATTGGACTGACCCTAAATCACTTAAATTTCAGAATGACAAATATCAGAGCTAAAGAGAAGACTCTGAAAGAAAAGAAAAGTGAAGCATCACATACAAGGGAACCTCAGTATGATTAATTTCCGAACTCTCATCAGAACCTTGGAAGTGAGAAGACAGTAGGAACTGCAAGGAAAAAAAAATGCCAGCCAGGAATTCTGTATCCAGCAAAGCTGTCCTTCAAAAATAAGAGAGATTCAAAGTCTCCAGAGACAAACAAAAATTGAGAAACTATGTTACCAAAACACCAGATCTGCAAAAGATACCAAAGGCTGTGCTGCAAACTGAACAGAAAAAAACAAGGGAGAGAAATTTGGAGAAAGCAAAGAAATAAAGATTATTATGAAATGTAAATTAAAGGTAAAAAGACTGACAATAGTAAGATATGATGACAGAAAACCGAAGGATAAAATGTATAAAGTAAATAATGTTTTCACAGTAATAATATTGAATGTTAATGGATTGAATTCTCCAAGCAAAAGGCATTTACAGAATGGATTTTAAAAATGAGCCATCTATATGCTTTCTTAAAAAACAAAATAAAATAAAATAAAATAAAGGATCCTCACCTCAGAAATAAGGACACAACCAGGTTTAAATTAAAAGGGTGGGAAAAGATATTTCATGCAAGTAGTTACCAAAAAAGAATTGGAATAATGATACTAATATCAGACAAAATAGATTTTAAATGTAAAACTGTTATAATTGATGAAGAAGACCTTTGTAATTAAAGGACCAATTCACCAAGAAATAACTATAATAAATATGTATGACCCTAACCAACATGCTCCAAGATACATGCGGCACACACTGCCAAAACTGAAAGGAGAAGAAATACATGTCTCTACAATAATAATTGGAGACTTTATCACACCACTCTCAACATTGGATAGACCATCTGGAGAGAGGACAAAAAACAAAACAGAGAGCTTGAATAATATGGTAAGTGAACTAGTCCTGACATACATTTATAGAGCATTACACCCCCAAAAGAGCAGTGCTTATGTATCCTTCTCCAGAATAGACCATATATTGGGTCACAAGACTGTTTTCAATAAATTTAAAAGCATTGAAATTATATTATAACACTTTCTCTAGTCATAATGGAATGAAACTGGAAGTCAATAACAGAAAAAGGGAAACTTCACAAATTTATTGAGATTAAACAACACACTTATATGATCAGTGGGTCAAAGAAAAAATGCAAGAGAATTCAGTAAATATCTTGAGACAAATAAAAACAAGAACACAACATATCAAAATCTATGGTATACATCAGAACATTGCTGAGAAGGAAATTTACAGCCCTCAAAGCTTAAAAGAAGGTGTGGAATTCAAAGAATTACTTGCACACTTGGAGGAAATAGAGAAAGAACAGCAAACTAATCCCAAATCACGCCAAAGGAAAGAAATAGTAAAGATTAGAGCAGAAATAAATGAAGTTGAGATCATTCAATATAGAATTAACAAAACCAAATTTTGTTCTTTGAGAAGATAAACAATATTCACAAACCCTTGACTCGACTGACAAAGAAAAAAGGGAGAAGATGCAGATAACATCAGAACTAAGAGGGGGGATATTCCCACTGACAACAAAGAAATAAGGGACATCGTTAGAGGATATTCTGAACAAATACATACTAAAAATCTAGACAATGTTGATGAGATAGACTAATTCCTAGAAACACAGAAGGTAGCTACACTGACAGAAGAAGAAATACAAGAATTCAACTATCCAATCTTATATAAAGAGATTGAAACCGTCATCAAAAACCCTCAAAGATGAAAAGCCCGGACCAGATGAATGATAGTAATCATTCAAAGATGAACTAATACCAAACTTACACTCTTCTAAAAAACTGAACAAGAAGGAACGCTGCCAAACTAATTTTATAAAGACAATATCAACCTAATTCCAAAACCAGATAGAGATACTACAAAAAGAAAAAGAAAATTACAGACCAATATGTCTAATGGATATAAATGCAAAAATTCATAATAAAATAACTGCAAACCGAATCCAAATGCACATTAAAAATAAGTTTACACCATGATCAAGTGAGTTTTATCCTAGGTATGCAAGAGTGTTTCATAACAAGTAAATCAAATAGTGTAATAAACCACATTAATAAATTGAAGAAGAAAAATCACGAGTCTCTCGAATGATGCACAAAAGGCATTTGACAAAATACAACATCCTTTCTTGATAAAAATACTCCAAAAGATAGGAATAGAAAGAAGATTTCTCAATATGTTAAAGTGCATATACGAAAATCTATAGCTAGCATTGTATTCAGTGGTGAAAGACTGAAAGCTTTCACACTGAGTTCAGGAGCAAGACAAGGATACCCACTGTCGCAACTGTTATTTAATATTTTGCTGGGAATTCTAGGTTAAGCAATTTAGTTAGATAAAGAAATAAAAGACACCCAAATAGAAAAGGAATTTGTGAAAATTTTGCATTTCCTTATTATATGGTCTTATATCTAGAAAATCCTGAAAAAGCCACAACAAAGCTACTATAACTAATCAACGAGTTCAGCAAAGAGGAGGGATACAAGATTAATATGTAAAAATGGTTAATGTTTCTATATGCTACTGATGAGCAATCTGAGGAGGAAATCAGAAAAAAAATCCATTTATAATAGTGACTAAAAGAAAGTAAATATTAGCCTACTCAATGGGAAAAATATTTTGAAAACACATATCCTATAACGGTTTCATATCCATGTTATACAAAGAGATCATTCAACTAAATGATAAAAAGACAAGCAACTCAATTTAAAAATGGGCACAAGACTTGAAAAAACATTTCTCCTAAGAGGAAATAAAAATGGCCAAAAAGCACATGAAAAAATATCCAACATCACTAGTTATTAGGGAATTTAGATCTATTTTACAAAGAAAATGAAGATTGTAGTTTATAGAATAAATATTAGAATACTCTTTAAGACATATTAAGAATATGGTGCTACATAGGAAAATTACAATGAGTGTAACATATGGATGATAGTTAACAGGAATATTGTGATATTTTTGCAGCAATGGCCAAAAAGTTATTATATGAATTCTATGGAATATCAATAGGGAGGTATAAGGGAGTAGAGGATTTTTCCTTTAGGAGTAATGAAAATGTTCTAAATTTGACTGATTACAGCACAATTCTGTGATAGAAATGAGGAGCCCTGAGTGTACACATTGAATGGACTGTATGAATCATGGGATTGTATAACACAGCAAATCAAATAATGGAAAATGGACTGTGGTTAACAGGACAAATATGAGAATGTTCTCTCATGAATTATAACAAATGTATAATACTAATATAATGCGTTAATCATCAGGTGGGTTGGGGGAAACTACACCAAATGTAAGATATGGGCTATAGGTAGTAGTAATAATTTGATGATGCTATTCCATAGTTTGTTACAAAAATGTCACCACAATGAAAAGTGTTTTTGGGGTGATGTCCTGAAGCTCTCTATGATGATATGTATGTTAGTTTTCTAAGTTCACAACTTTTACACACTTTTTGTTTATGTATGTTCAAGTGTGAATGATATACTTCAATAAAATTTAGTTTTATAAAGGTAAGTTATTATGACACAAGGAAGGAAACTATATACTAATAAAAGGGGCATTCCACCAAGAATATAACAAAAATAATAATTATGCACCTAATAAGTGTGGCCCAAAATGAGGCAAACACTGCCAAAACTAAAGGACTAAAATCTATGCAATAATAGTTGGAGATTTCATTACACTGCTCACATCAATAGAGAGAACATATGAGCAGAAGATCAATAAGGAAATACAAAACTTTAATGTTTTGATAAATAAACTAGTCCTGAGACATATATAGGACAGTTCACTCCAAAGCAGCAGGATGTATATTCTTCTCAAATGCTCATGGATAATTCTCTGGAATAACCCACATGTTGGTCACAAAAAAGTCTAAATAAAATTTAAAGTTTGAAATTATACAAAGCACTTTCTCTGATCATAATAGAATTAAACTAGAAATCAAAAACAGGTGGAGGGCTGGAAATTGCACAAATTTATGGACGATAAACAATATACTCTTAAGCAATCACTAGGTCAAATAAGAAATTGCAAGAGAAATCAGTAAATATCTCTGAGACAAATGAAAACAAGAACAGAATACATTAAAACTTATGTTATGCAGCAATGTCAGTGTAGAGAGGAAAATTTCTAGCCCTAAAGATATACATTATAAAGGATGAAAGAACTAAAATCAAAGACCTAACTTCACACCTGGAGGAAAAGGATTAGCAAATTAATCCCAAAGAGAAGAAGGAAAGAAATAACAAAGATTATAGCAGAAATAAATGAAATGGAGGGGAAAAAAAGAGCAAATTAACAAAACCAAAAACTGCATTTTGAGACTAAGAAAATTGACAAACCCTAAGCTTGATTGAAAAAGAAAAAAAAAAAGAGGGAATGTGCAGATAAATAAACTTAGAAGTAAGAGGAGGGTCATTATTACTGACCCTCATAAAAGCTCATAAAAGGATATGATGAATAACTCTACACTAAAAACTAGACAAGTTATATGAAATGGACACTTTCCTAGAAACTCGTGAACAACCTACATGGCCTAGAAGAAACAGAAGACTTAACCAAAAAAATTCACAAGTA
The DNA here is from genome assembly GCA_029593785.1 of Cabassous unicinctus. Classification (NCBI taxonomy): domain Eukaryota; kingdom Metazoa; phylum Chordata; class Mammalia; order Cingulata; family Chlamyphoridae; genus Cabassous; species Cabassous unicinctus. The sequence continues at coordinate 30,482 of JAQZBX010007827.1, read as the reverse complement.
AAGAGATTGAATCAGTTATCCAAAACCTTACATCAAAGAAAAGCCTAGTATCAGTTGTTTTCGTAGGTGAATTCTACCAATCATTCAAGGAAGAGTTAATACCAATCCTGCTCAAATTCCTCCAAAATAATGAAATATAGGTAACACTACCAAACATTCTATGAAGCCAACATCACCTTAATATCAAAGATTTTAAAATTGCAGACCAATACATCTAATGAATATATTTGCAAAAGTACTCAAGGAAGTAATTGTAAATCATATCCAAAAACACATTAAAAGGATTATACACCATGATCAAGTGAGTTTTATTCCAGATAAGGAGGGCTGGTTCAACCAGAGAAAAACGTTCACTAAAATACACATCAACACATCAAAAGAGGAAAATCACATTATCATCTCAACCGATGCAAAAAAGGTGTTTGACAAAATGCAAAAATCTTTCTTATAAAAAAATATGTAAAAAAATAAAAATAGAAAGAAACTTTCTAAACATGACAAAGGTCATATACAAAAATCCCAGCTAACATTGTGCTCAAAAGTGAAAGAATGAGTGCTTTTCACTGAGATCAGGGAAGGTTCTAGGATGCCCTCTCTTCCCACTGTCATTCAGTATTGGTTCAGAATATCTAGATAGAGCAACCAGGCAAGAGAAATAAATAAAAAGCATCAAAATTAGAAAGGAAGAAGTAAAGTTTTTGCTGCTCACATATGACAAGATCCTATGCTTAAAAAGTCCCCCAAAAATGTACAACTAAGCTACTAGATCTAAAGTGGTGGGATAAAAAGTTAATATGGAGACCTCCAGGAAAATGGCTTCAAAGTAGGTAGGCAGAGCTCTACTATCTCACAAAAAAATGAAGAAAGGATAAAAACCTAAACAAGGAAGCTGCTTATGGGATCCTCAGAACAGAAAAAGTTTGTGCATCACACAGGAGGGAGCAGGACAGAGAGACAAAGACACTAAAGGAAAACCTTGAGTTACTCACCCCTGTGGCTGGGAATTGCAAATATACCCCACCTTCAAGGAAAATAATCTCAATAAAACCCCTGGATCACTGCAGCAAACTGAGTGGGAAAGAAGATTCCCTAGGAGGAAGAAGGGTCTGGCGGACGGTAGAGAGTGGTTTCTTTTCAGTGAGTTTGGCCTGCTGACCCCCTTTGAATCTCAAAAGAAAAAAAAAAAAAAAGCCCAACCAGCATTGACGCAGCCTCAGGTCTAGGGGTGGGATATCTGATCAAGCAGGCTGTCACACCCACTCCCTCTGGGAGAAGAACTAGATCTGCAAAGGGATGGTGATAATCACCAAAACAGCCCTGATATGGCAAACTATTATAAACCTAAATCACTTGACGGAACTGGGGCAGGAAATGCCAAGTAATCTATCAGAAAACTACTTAGCCTATTTAGTAGATGTGGCTCAGTGGAAGAACTGTTTCTTTGCATACATGAGGTTTCTGGTTTGATTCCTGGTACCTACTAAGAGAAGGGATCCAGAGAATGATCCACAAAGTTATCAGGTATCCACATAGAAATTTAGGACAGTGGAATATATAAACTGAGATTTTTTTTTTTTAGTTTTAGTTTCTTGATCTGTTATCTTTTATTTCTCATCAATTCTTTTTCTTTTTGTCCCCCTCTATTTTATTTGCTAAAACCAGGTACCTCACCTTTGGAAGGCAGCCTGCAGGGTGATTAATTGATCATCACAGGCAGCCTAAGAAGCTCTCAAGAAGAGTAAGGCTGATTCTCCAGATATGTTTTTGTTCTTGTTTTGTTTCTTGTTTGTTGTCTTTTCCCCTTCTTTGTTTCCTTTTTTTCTTTTACTTATCTTTTCTACCTACATCAATTTTTCTTTCCTTCATTTTTCCATCTTCTGTCTTCTATTGCTTTTCTTTCATTCCACCTCTTCTGAGATCTTCATTTGTTCTTTTTTTCTCTCTTTTTTTCTCCCTATTATTTTTCCCCCTGAGTACAAGGGCAGTGTCTATGGAAGGAAAACAGACCATTACCTCAGGCCCTTCATATTGATGATTGTACTTTTATTATTTAAAAAAAAAAACTTTATTTCAACTTCAAAAAATAAAATAACAGGCAAAAAGGCAGCTTAACAAATTATGGAAGCATAGCTTTAAAAAGTCCTTTCTAGGCCTATTTGTCTTATTTAATCCTGAAAACAAACTCAGGTGTTTCTCTGGTGTTCCTAAAGATGAATAAACGAACACAGATTGGTTAAATGACATGCCCATGATCTCCTTGTTAATGAAGGAAATTTTTAAAAATGCTTGGTCATATTCACATTTCATAAAACTAAACACATGTAGTATTTTTAAACTTTTTACTTTGACATAATTGTAGATTGTAGATTCACAAGCAGTTGTAAGAAATAATGCAGGCAGACCTGGGGTACCAATTGTCCAGTTTCCTCCAATAGTGACATCTTACAAAACTAGCGTGCAATACCACAACCGGGATATTGACATGGATACAATATACCAATCTTATTCACATTTCCCCAGTGTCACTTGTACATGCGTGTGCATTTCATTCTGTGCAGTTGTATCACTTCTGTAGGCTCGAGAATCCATCACCACAGTCAAGGTAGAGAACATTTCCTACACCAAAGCCACCCTCATGTGGCCCTTTTTATAACCACATCCCTCTCCGTCCCACTCCTCACCCTGTCCTAACTCCCGGCAACCACTAATCTGTTCACCATTTCTATAATTTTGTCATTTCAAGAATATTATACAAATGAAATCATGCAGCACATAACATTTTTAGAATTGCTTTTTTTTTCACTCTGTATAATTCTCTAGAGATTCATCCAAATTGTTGTGTGTATCAAGTTTATTCCTTCTGATGGCTTAGAGTTCCATGGCATGGATGTACCATGTTCCATAATTAGTTGAACCGTTCTCCAGTTTTCCAGTTTATTGGCTATTCTGAATAAAGTTGTCATGAACAATTGTGTACGGGTTTTTGTGTAAGCATAAGTTTTCATTTCTCAAGAGAGCAGTTCCTGGGTTGTATGCTACTTGCATGTTTATTTTTATTTTTTATTTTTTTTATTGTGGGTAAAAATAAAATTTTTCACAATACAAACCAATATTTGTAAAATGATATATAAATATATATGCATATATGCACATTTGCTTACATAAATGTTATTTTATATATATATATTTTAAAAGATGCTTAGATTACATAAATGTTACACAAAAATTACAGGGATTCCCATGTTCCCCACCTCCCACACCTCCCATAACAACCCACATAAACATCTTTCATTAGTGTGGCACATCACCTGCAATGGATATACACATCCTGGGGCTTTGCCACTAAGCATGGACCATAGTTCACATTGTAGACCACACTCTCTCCCACACAGTTCTACATGTTATATGCTGATGTAAAATGGCCTATATCTGTCGTTGTAATATCACTCAGGATAATTCCCAAGTACTGAAAAAGACCCTGTATTACAACTGCTTTGATTGTACTTTTGAACATATTCTTGTGAAATTGAAACTTAGCTTAGTATTATATAGTGCCTATATTAGAGAATATACCAGAACTCTCCAGGATAGGAATTCAATCTTCATTTGGTTATTGTGTGGAAATCATTAGACAATGCCTAATAAACAATTGAAGAATTTGTAATGAGAATGATTGTAGATGTTTGGAAATGGATAGAGGTGATGGTAGCACATTACAGAGATTGTAATTAGCAGGGACAATATTTGGGTGTGATTGTGGTTGGAATGGAAAATTTAAGGTAGTGTATGTCACTAGAAGTAAAGCTAGAGCATGAACCATGGAGCTGTCTAGCATAATGAACACTGATGTGAACAACAAGGGACATTGATAGTACAAATATAAGAATGGTTTTCCATGAATTAGAAAAAATGTTTATTAATGTTACAAGATCTTAATAATAGGGTGTTATAAGGGCAAAAACACCCATAAAGCAAACTATACCCTGTAGTGAATAGCAGTATATTAATATTTTTCAATTAATTGGAAAAAATTTTGTAGGTGAAAGAAACTAGATTCATAGTACTACATATTTTTATTATATTTTTAATTTTCTTTTTAAAAAGGAATTTAGATTACATAAATATTACATAAAAATATATAGGATTCCTATAAATCCTGCTTCCCACACCCCCCACATTTTCCCACATTAACATCTTTCATTAGTGTGATACATTTGTTAAAATTGATGAAAACATTTTAGAGCATTGCCACTAAGCATGGATCATAGTCCACATTGTAGGTTACACTCTCTCCTGCAAAATTTTGTAGGTTATGTCAAGATATGTAATGGTCCATATCTGTCATTGTAATGTCATTCAGGAAAACACCCAAGTCCCCAAAAAGCCCCCATATTTCACCTGTATTTTCCTTTTCCTGCCCTCAGAAACTCTGGTGGCTGCTGCCTCCCCATGAATGATATAATTACTTCCATTGCTAAAATCAGTAAGTCTACTTTAGTCCATAGTCCATTCCCCAATCCTGAGGATTCTGGGGTGGTGTTGCCCACTCTCCCTTTAATTGAGAGGAGGTTTTGATCCCATGGGGCAGATGGATAAGACACTCTTGCTTGCAGTTGTAGACTCTCTCAATTCCATGAGATGGTCATTGCCCATCATCTCCTTGTTATTTGTCCTGGGTGAGTCCAATAAACTGGGGAGTAGGTATTGCAACTCAATTGAATTTCAGGGTCCAGCTGGCACACAGATAGCCCAGAGATTAAAGTCTCTTGGATGTACACCTACCAACTCCATCACCAGCTTTAGGTTAAAATAAAAGGGACAGAAGAGGCATGTATTGAGAAGTCACATCTGAGTCCAATTGTGTCACACTTTGGAGCACAAACCCCAAAGTAGGGCCAATGGAAAGGCACCAAACTCTGAAGCTATCAGCCATGACCATAGGTCTTGGGTGTCTCCAGAGCCTTCAGGATCCCCTCCTATTTGTGGTAGTATCTACCTTGGCCATCTATGAGATCCTGCTGAGATGTGCATAAGTGTTACTTCTCTGATGACCTCCTGACTCACTTTGAAGTCTCTTAGCCATATACACTCATTGGTCTTTCCCTTTCCCTTTTTTATTCAAGGTCTTTCTCCAGTTGTATCATCACTCAGGGCTTGGTAGTAATTCCTCAGTGCCAGGGAGGCTTATCCCTGGGCATCATGTCCCACACTGGGGGGAAGGTAATGCATTTATATGCTGAGTTTCACTTAGAAAGAGGCCACATTTGAGCAACAAGGAGACTCCCAGGAGGCAACTCTTAGGAACTCTCCAACACTAGGCTAAGTTGCAAATTCAAGAGCAAAAGGCTCACAAGCATAGTCATCAATATCAAGAGCTCATCAATGGACACTTCTCCTTCACTAACCATAGCCCCTGCACTTGGGGGACTGTTGTTTTTCCATTAGAGAATGTGTCAGAGCTCCCCAGAACAGGAATTCAATAATCTTTCAGTTGTGTGAATCTCCACTCACTGTGGCAATGCTCCATAAATGTTTGACCATATTTATATACATTATATGTATGCCCAGGTGAACTTCCTCCCATGTATCCCCCATCACTTACACCCCACCCCATTGATCCTCTCCTGTCATAATTGTAACCCTTCTGTGATCCAAAATCTCTTCAAAAATGAAGCGAAGAATATTGCCAAATTCAATTAATAGGAAAATGACATAATAATGAAATGATTTAACAAAAGCAAAAAATGCATAATAATTTAGAGAAATTAAATTAAAAAGAAATAAAAAAAGATTGGGTCATCAAAAAAATGAAAAACATAAATAAATAAATAAATAAATAAATAAATAATAAAATAAAATAAAATAAATTATTTTTTGATGGTTTTCCTTTCATCACTGTAATATCAATTGTCCTGTATGTACAGTGGCATTTTCTTCTATTTCTCTCCCAATGTCTTACACTTTTTTTAAATATATATAGTGTCTTCAAAGAAGTTTTAGGTCACAGTATGGTAACATACAGAATATAGGGGATTCCCATATATCCAACATCCTCCCCCTTTTCCCCATTCCCTATTAATAATCTTTTCACATGTAGATTGTATATTTGTTACAACTGATGTATAAATATTGAAAAACAGCTAACTATGGACAATGGTTTACATTAAGGTTTACATTCTAGACCATATACTTTTATAATTTTTTTATGAAATTTAACATGACCTGTATCCATCATTGCATGATCATGCAGAATACTTCCGTTGCCTCCAAATACTCCCTCTTTTTTCTCTTCTATTCCTCCCTGACCCTCCCCTCAGGGCCCACAGAGACCACCAGGCTTCACTCGTTGAAGGACAAGATTCTTAGATACTTTCATCAATGCTGAGGGCAGGACACATTAATCTGTATTCCCCTATTAGGAACTGCCCATGTTCTCACGAGACACATCGCCCCTTTGCTTAAGAACATATCAGGCCTCCCCAGGATGGGAGTTCATCTCCGTCCCACTCATTATGTGGGTCTCTTCCCAGTGTTACAGCACACTATAACAAAATGATCACTCACACATTCTCTAGAAGATTGTCCCAGTTGCGCTCTGTCCCAAATGCTCCCCCATTCAACACCCTAAACTAGTAAAGCTTCCTTGTCATATTGCCAATAGAGTTTTCTCAACATTGTAGTTTCACCCACGTATCCGCCTAGCCCCAGTGTTCACCTATTCCTTCCCCAAACCCTCTTCCATGTTCCGTGGACCATCCAACCCATACTCCCCACCCTACACTCCTCTCAAGCTTACACTACCCAAGCCAATAGTATCCCTACCACTGTCACATCTCTTCACTGTACAACCACTCACTTCCACCTTATCATAAATTTTGCCCATATGGGTGTTGGCTCACAATCTTCTTCTCCCTTCCTATTTCCTGTCAACCTATCTTCTAGACTCTAGCTCTCTGAATCTGTTTGATTTGCTTAATTCATATCAGAGAGGTCATGAAATATTTGTCCTTCAATGCCTGACTTGCTTCACTCAACATAAAGTCCTCAAAAAGTCATCCATATTACATATTGTTTGATGCTATTTATATAAAAAGTAAATATAAATAAATTTATAGGGATGAATTAATTAGCAGTTATGTATGGCAGGGGAAGGATAGTGGTATTAAGAGTTGACTGTTAAGATAACACTGAATGAAACAGTGAATGTTAAGATAACGGGGAATGAAAGTGCTCTAAATTTGATTGAGGTTATGAATGCACAACTCTTTGATTATACCAAAAGTCACTGAATTTACACTTTGGATGTATTGTATCATATGTTATTGTATCTCAATAAAATTGGTTTTAAAAAACCCTGTGATTAATGTCACTGTCTAGGTGACCAGGAGTGTTTGCAATGGCATGGCGGTTTGTGCAGTAATAATTTATGAGTATCAATCAGGACACTCCATTGAAAGAGATATGAGAGCCAGATTTTCAACCTTTTGTATTTACTTATATTTGATCAAAAATATACAATAGGAATTGATAAATGCTGAAGTTTGTGATTATTCCAAATGCCATTAATTGTACACTTTGAATGGATTTTATGCTTTATTAATATGTATCCATAAATTTTACTTGTTTAAGAAAAGAATATAAAATAGAGATTTGAACATAAAAGAGTTAAATTACCAGATGATAGAGTAAGTACCTAGGTTGTAACTTGTCACTCCTTTAAATTTTGTGACAGTTTTGAACAATGAATATATTCTATTCATAGGAAATCAAGATGTTGTAGTCAAAGGCAGCATTGGAAGTATTCAAGCAGGAATAAGAAGGTGAGCCAATAAAATAATTCAGCAAATGCAATCCATTTTGTATTCAGATAAATAAACTCCTTAAACATGGATATGAAGCTTGTATACTTCAAGGAGAAAATTGTTATTATCAAAAATAAAATCTTGCTCTAGCAATGCAATGTATGATTTAAAATTTTACTTCATCATATCTGAGGTCATCTTGACTCTAGGCAGGTCTAAATGCACGTATGGAGCCAAGAAAGCAACTTTATATCTCTGAGGGTTTGAGAGCTGCTAAAACTGGCCTTTCAGCTGCTACAGAACACTTTGCAGGCTTTCCTCCCAAAACATTTTTCAGCGCCCACTTTATGTCTTTATTCCTCAGGCTGTAGATGAATGGGATCAGCATGGGTTTGGGCACAGTGTCCATGACAGAGGCTGGTACACGTGAATGTGTGTTGTGTGCAGCAGCAGGCCTCAGGTACACCTGAGATGATGGCCAGGATGATGAGCAGGTTTCCTGTACAGGTGACCAGCTAGATGGACAGGAGCAACCCAAAGAGGAGGGGCTGTAATTCTGGACCTTCTGTAAATCCCAGGAGAAGTAATTCTGAAATTTGTGTTTCATTTCCAGGTCCCATGTGGCGATGTGACTAATAGGAAATATAAAAGGAACATGGCTAGTTTTCACACAAAGAAGTAGCATTATCCATATAAAAATGCTACAAATGGTTCATTTTAGTGAAAATTTTAATCTCTATATTATTTATATGGGTCTCATCCCTTTAGCATCTTTCTAGTGCTACTTCTGATTAGTAATTCCATCCCCAAATCTCAGCCTTTCTCAAACATTCATTAACTCTACAGATTTTATGAGAAATTTATTCATTTGTTGAATAAATATCGAGTTGTGACTACGAGATAAGTATTGTCTAGGCAATGAGTCTACAGTGCTGTAATCCAAAAGCCCCAACACTCAAAAGATAAAGAATATATGTAACTAAAAACATAATCATATTAGAAATCAGCTGATTATAGGTGCTTTAAGGAAAAGAAAACTGACCAATATATCAAGCCTTCAATATTAGTGCATGTAACTATGAACCTAATTCTTCAAAAATTAAAATTTATTGATTACCATAGGTTCCAAGGGGAGTGTAAAGGAAGAATACGTGGAGCATAGAGCATTTTTAGGGCAGTAGAATTGATCTGCGTGATCTTGCAATGACTTATGCAGGCCATTACACATTTTGTGAAAGACTATTAAAGTTTACGGTGTGATATGTAAACCATAATGTTAACCACTGACCATAGTTTCATAATTGTTCATCATTTGTAACAAATGAACCATACTCATGTAAGATGTTATTAAAGTGGAAAACGTGATGGGGGAAGGGTGGAATACATTGGCATTCCCTATATTTTCTATGTGACTTTTCTCTAACTTAAAGCTTCTTTGAAAATAAATTGAAAAAATAAGGCACTGGGGGAAATGAAAGAATATATGCAAATATAAACATAATCATATTACAAATCAGTTGATTACATTTGCTTTAAGGAAAAGAAAGCAGGCAAAAACAGAATGAAGTGAGAATGCTGTTTTTCACTCAGTGTTCAGGAAAGACCCAGATATTATGTGAAATTTGAAGAGGCACCTCATGAAAGAGAAGGCAAGAGACATGAAGATATAAGAGGAAGTTTGTGACCAGAAGAGAGAACATCCAAGAGAAAGATGCTGAAAAATGACTTGTTTCAAATTTTCAGGATGAACAAGGAAGCCAGTGTAGCAGGGAAATGATTAAGAAGACAGGGAAGAGAGGTGGATTCCTAGAAGGTTTAAGAAAAAGGCAGCCTTGCTGCTGCTGAAACTTCAAACTCAGGGAGCCCTTTATCCATATGGTGAACATCTCACACTTCATTAATTTTCTTGCAAAGCTATCCCAGTAAATGGAATGGCAATATTCCAATTGCCATTTGTAGGACTGTGTCCAGATTCTGCTTTATAGAAGACACTTACTGGAATACATGAGCTTAGATGCCCTTGCTCTAAGGAATGCTCACACCCCATGAAACACATTCATCACATAAATGCACACACACTGAGGGCACACTTTGGCATTTTAAGGAGAAATTAGCACCATGCTCTCCTCTCACGCAGCCACACTGATTATCCCAGGAATAAATCCAATTCAAGCTGAGAACATCATATTTTCTATTCCCCAAATATTTAGAAATGGTGCTCTGAAATTCCAACTGATAAGATTTCCTTGGAAATATAAATGTTGCTCTCTTTTGTCTTGGTCACTTTCTGTTCTTTTTTAAAGAAACATAAATATATGCCACAATTTCAATGGTAGCTTATATTCTATGCTTCTGGGTTCAGTTATCATTCCATTTTTTGTTGTTTATTTTCTACTGGAGTATTTTAAAGCAAATTCAAGACATCTTATAAATTCACACATAGATATTTCAGTATGTGGTTCCAATAGATAAAGACTATTTTTCAAAACAATCATACCATTTTAACACCTAAGAAAAATATTTCTTAGTCTCATCTAACACCCAGACTGGATTCAATTTTCCCTGTCTCAAAAAGTCTTTATACAATAGTATTGCACAAAGCATGGTCCAAACAGGTCAACACAATGCATTTGGTCAGTTGGTCTCTTAAATATTTGTTCCCTAAAATATCTTAATTTTTTTGGCTGCCTTTGGTTTGAAGTCCCAGTTTGAATCAGCACAAATGAAAAAGATGCTTTGTTAAAAATACTCATGTTTATTTGCTTCTGTGGTAGAGATATAGTTAGGAGTGAATTGGGAGCCTTTTTTGTTTTTACATTATTATTAACTAAATTCCATACTTTTCATATATTTCTTTGGTTTTTCGCTAATTTCCCTTTGTTCACTACACCTGCCTCATTCCTATATCCTTGTAGTGAGAGCTAGTCACTTATGTAGCTCCAAACCAACACAGATGAGATTGTATTGTCTGATGAAAGATTACCTCATAGGTAGTGCTGTGTTCTGTTATATCCCATCAGTATCATGGTATCTCCTTGCCCCCCTTTGGTGATACAAAGATGGGTCAGTGGGTCAAAGGAATGTCATAGTGTTCCATCCATTTTAATATACCCTATCAACCTTTTCTGTAATAGTTTTAGCAGCTCTTGATCATCTTTACCTGTACCCATTACTTGAATAGTTACCTACCATGACCTTTTGACCTGACCACAGTTGTCTTGGAGAACTTACTGACACAACATGCTTCATTTTAATTTTGCACATTTCCTTCACTTTGACCTGGAACCAGCCATTTCCCCAAGGATTTCTGGTTCCTTTTAACAGGAAATAGTATTTAGAGACCACAATCTGGGCACTAAAGTTGCTCATTGTTAATGGTTGTCATTATATCAAGGCTTTTTCAGTGGATTTAACTAGGAAATATTTTTTAGAAAGAAAAAAGTCATGAATTCATTTTAGTATTTCTAATTAAAAAGAAAGATTGCAGGGTATTTATTTCTTTGATTTAAATTTACCTCTGTGTTGGTTTGGAGCTACATACCCCAGAAAATCACGTACTTAAAGTTATCCATTCTTGTGGGAGTGAACCCAGTATAAACAAGACCTTTTGATGAAGTTATTTCAGTTAGGGTGTGGACCAACTGAATCATGATCGATCTTAATTCGATTATGGAAAGCCCTACAGGGAAGGCCACAGAGATAAAGACACAGGAACACAGCCAGAATCTGTAAGTCAACAGAATCCAGAGAAGTCAGGAGAGGCTGCCATGAGCATTGCCATGTGTTAGAAAAGCCAAGGACCAATGATCTCTGGCAGTCAGCCCCAGAAAACCAGTCTTCTGAGAGAAAGCATTCTCTTGAGGACTTTTAGCTTGAAAATGAGGACCCAATAAGTTCCTGATGTTTAAGCAAAAAAAAAAAAAAAAAGACCTTGATATGGAGTTCATGCTGATATAATATTTTTTGAATGGTGGGACAAATAGACTGGTGGATGGGTGACTCTACACTGGAGTCTGGACCTGAAAAATACAAATATATTGAATTAGTGAAAGTCTTTGACCTGGAAAAGAACTTCAAAAGCATTGACTAAAAATGCCAACACATCCTATTGTTAACATTGTTTAAGGTTTTTATATATATTATTGCATTTAATTTTTTGTAACTCTGATGAAATTAGTATCATTTTTCTTCATTACAGGTGAAGAAGGAAAGACAAAATAGTAGGTAACTAGTTCAACATCACAGAGGTAGTAAAGAGGTAAGGGTAAGTTTCAAAGGGAGATTTGTCTAAAGTGAGAACACCCCCTAAGGCATCACATTGTATTCACCCCAGTGGAACATGACAGTAATAGTTAAACATCAAAGGATACAGGAGAGGTTGTGAATTGAACTCTTACTTCTGGACAGATACTTCCAAACAAGGAATTTTAGGTCTCAAGTGTAAGCATCTCCAAAACAAACAAAAGGGTAAAAGTCCTTATTGGACGAGGCACCTTCCTATTATAATTCACAGGTTTCATATTTTAACATATCCTCTTCACCTCTGGCCAGTAATTTATTTTATTGGGATATTAGATTTACTGGGTATTTTAATTGCATTTCCATTCATTGTTAGTGAATCTGAGCATATTTTTAACATGGGCTTTGTTGGAAGCACATTATTCTGCTTAACATACCATATGCTACATATTTGGTCAGAGAGATGTTATCTGCAGTCTGTTTTATGAGTTTTTAAGAAACCTTGTAAGTTCTTATTTTATAAACAGAAAAAAGACAGAATTACAAATATAATGATGGGCAAATAAGCCATACAAATAAGAATATACATTGTATGATTCTATTCATTTAAATTTCAGAAATACAAATAAAACTTTTGGTGTTATTACTCTGAATCTTGGTTTGCCTATGGGTGGAACAGATGACAGCAATTGGGGACAGAGATTTTCACTGGCTGGCCATGTTCTGTTTTTTTGTTTGTTTGTTGCTGTTTTTTGTTGATTTCTGGTTACATGGATTAAATTCGTTTTTTTGTTGGTGTTGTTTGAAAATTCATTGAGCTTATGGCACTTTTCTATATAGATGCTATACTACATAAAAGTTAATTTTGAAGAAGACCCATTCAGCAATTCTCTTTGTATGACACCCCTAAATATCCTCCCAGTCTTTCTTAGTAGGATATGGAATAAGTGTCTGGATGTGCAGCAGCTAGTCTGTGACCAGGTGGATGAAAAACATATATTGAGTAATCTAAAAGGAGATGGAATTCTTAACAATGTCATTGAGCTACCATAACAGCCCTGGACTCCATAATCCTAGACTTGTGAGGTGTGGATAAATAAATTCCACACATTTTTAGCATCTCTTTTAAATCACCTATTGGTTATTTGCAGGTGATTTTCAACCCTAGTTATATAAACTAGACACATTGTTCTCATACATTTTAGTTGATTTCTTTTGGTAAAATGGCCCACTAATAAAAGAGCTGCATGGGGATAAAAATGCTTTGATTCCACTTTATTTTGTAATAATCAGACCAGTGATACAGCACTTTATCTTTTGATAACTACCGTGCATGAAGAAATGCCATGAGAAAGTAGAAAACATCCAGAAAAGAGCTATAAAAATAAGCAAACATCCAAACCCCTGCCATATTGGGGTCAGAAACTGAATTAAGATATGTTTATAGGCATACGTGAGGACTGTTAGGACAGGAAAGCTTCTTGACCAGCAAAGCAATATACCAATGGTGACAGTCAGGAATCTGAGCTGTGACAAGGGTCCATTTCCACCAAGATCATCATCTGTATACTGATAAATCCATTTATGTGATGGATAAAAGGATAGGGTCATGTTGCCTGCATGACATTGGCTTAAGACTAATATGTTTATTCACAAGGTGTTGTAGTACCAGCAAGAAACTTTCTCCTCCATTAGACTATGAATGTGATGGACACAAGTCCACCACCCTCTGATGAGTCACCATCCCAAGTGGAGTCCATGAACCAGCAGCTTCGGCCTCACCCAGGACCTCATCAGAAAGGCAGACATTAGGGTGCCACCCCACACTTGCTGAGTTAAAATCTGTATTTTACAGAATCAACCGGTGATTTGTTTGCACTGGAAAGCTTAGGAGCCAGTGGTTTCAGGGATCCAGGAGTAAATAAGGCCAGAATTGATTAGAGGCCAGGGAGTGTAGAAGCTAGAAGAGGCTTTGAGAGTAAAGAAAAATTCTTAGACATTACAATCATGGATAAGCATAAAAAGGATCACAGTAATTGAGCATGAATCTGTGTTTTTACAATTTCACATGTGGAGAGGAAGTTGACTGCTTAAAATACCCAAAAAAGGCTCCTTATGGGGCCATAATAGAATAAGGATTGAGAACCACTAGCCTACAGATAGGGACCGAGAGAAGACTTTGGTGACAGGTAAATCCCAGAAGACAGAGCAAGGCAAAATCAAGAGAAGCCCATTATGAAAAATTTAACACCATTTAAGTCTCCAGCTCTGGGTGGGGTTTCTGGGTTCAGTACATCTGTTCTCTCTCAGCTCCTGATCTGGGCTTGGCTCATTCACAAATTCAATGTCTCAAATACTTAGTTTTCCAGGCTGCTATGAGAAAGGGTATATGCTGGGTTGGTTTAAACAATGAGAATGCATTGGCTTATGGCCAGAAATCCCAAATCAAGGCATGGGAGAGGTGATTTGCCTCCTTGGCTTCAGTAATTTTGCTTGTGGCAGATCTCTATCACATGGCAATGTCATGGTTTCCTCCTGATTGCTCCTCTGACTTCTGGTGTTTTTACTGCCTCCACTAATAAGAAAAAGATCACACTGAGTCCATTTGGTCTTATCCAAATAGGATCTTAGAAGATTCTATTCACATATCAGCCCACACCTTAACTGACAATATGTTTTCAAATGGCCCTATTTACAAGTGGACCTGCACCCAAAGGAACAAGTATTAAGTTTAAGAATATGTTTTTTGAAGGTGTACATAATTTGGTCTACCACAGTTGACCCTTATTACACTAAAAAGATATGTTCTTCCTTCATGTAAAATACATTCACTCCCAAAAGAAACTGAATTTAAAAAAATACATTCACCCTATCGCTATATACCAAAAGCCTCACAAAATAAGTTATGTGTGTATTCCAACCTGTAGGAAAATTCCTTTCCATCTGTGGGCCTGTGAAATCTAAGAAATAGAGTCTCTGCTTCCAAAATACAGGAGGGTTATATTTTCTTTAATAAAACATTTCAATTACAAAAGGAAAAATTGAAAGGAATACGGAGACTCCATGTCAGAACAGGTCTGAAACTCACCACGGTAATCTCCGTAAGACTTCAGGTTGTGTCATTTGTTTATTGATACTTTATTCTTTGGGGCTGCTGGAGTGTAAATGCTACTTTTTCAAGTGCTCTGAACCTTATACTCTGTTTGTTCTGTTTCCCTTGGCAACCTTGTGTCATACAGGTTCCTTGCCTCATGAGCTGGGAGCTCCAGGTGTGGAGTGTTATTCCTTTTTTTGCCATCAAGAGCCAGCATTTCCACTCTCTCC
The DNA here is from genome assembly GCA_029593785.1 of Cabassous unicinctus. Classification (NCBI taxonomy): domain Eukaryota; kingdom Metazoa; phylum Chordata; class Mammalia; order Cingulata; family Chlamyphoridae; genus Cabassous; species Cabassous unicinctus. The sequence continues at coordinate 15,117 of JAQZBX010007827.1, read as the reverse complement.
CATCATGCATTGTGAGAAGACATATTCCATGATGTTCCAGGAACATTATTGGTGAGAGCTGCCAAATGGAAATTAAACAAATTCTCAACAACAGTAAAAAGGGATACACAATATTAAATCTATTAAAACAAAATATTACCATGAACCAATGACCATGGATGGTCCATAACCATATCTAAAAATATGGATAAAGTCAGAGAAATAAGCTTACAAATAATAATATGTTATAATTGATTTATATATATTACACAAATAATCAAAATTAACCCATAATTTAGAGTTAGGAGGGTGGTTTTCCAAATATTGGGAAGATGTCTAGAAAAGAGCAGACGTGGGAAATTCTAAGATTGTGCTTTACAGGGTTATTCATTTTGTAAAAATTCAGCAAGCTGAATATTTATAATATACTCTTTGAGTAATATTTTTGTTGAAAACTTATTTTTAATGTGAGGTGAGAGAAAGGAGATAACACATCTGATGATTTAGTAATATAGAGATTTTTCCTTTAATTTTAGGACAAAATGTATAGAAAGGCAGACATTTTGCTTAAATAAATGGAAAAATCCACATATTTTGTCAAATAAAATATGTGAAATGTGCATCTCGGTCTTACACCCCAACCTATATATTCCATTGCATATGAGCACCTAGATTTCTTACATCACTGAATAGATGATAATCATCAAATGCATTTCTTTCTGAGGTTACCATAGATTCTGAGTTTAGGGGGAGGAAAGAAGAGGTTTCAATGGGGCATTTTGGGGATATTGGAAATGTTTTGCATGACATTGCAATGAGGGATACAGGCCATTTGACACTTTTTTTTTAACCTGTAAAATTGTATGTTACAAAGTGCAAATTGTAATGTAAACTACAGTCCATGGTTAGTAACAATGCTTCAATATTTGTTCATCAATTGTTACAAATGTACTTCATTAATAAAATATGTTATTAGAAGGGGAAAAGGTGATGGAGTGGGGTGTATGGGAATCTCCTATATTTTTCTTTTTTAATGAGTTATTAAATCTGTTTTAAATTTTTTGAGAAATTGTTAATTTTGAAATTATTTCCAACTTTTAGACTAGTAGAAAGCACACTTATACCTTTTAATCAATTTCCCTATTTGTTATAATTTTACCCACTTTCCTTTATCATTTTTTCTGGGGGGGAACACTGAGCACTGGAATGGACATCAGATCCACCAGCCCAGCCGGGAGGCAAATACTGCCTTGTTAATCGCATATATTTTCTTGGAAACTTTCTATATTATAAAACTTCTCTAAAAATAAAGTTTAAAAAAAAAACCACAATTCTTTTCTATGGTAGTATAAAGTATGATTTAAAATTTTTCTTCATCATATTTAAGGCTATATATGAATTTATGGAAAGTTTCTGTTCCATGAAATGATCAAAGCCTCTGGCTCTGAGCTTTTGAGCCCTGTAATGACAGGCACCTCCTAGGTCCCAGAAAAAATGACATTTGATGACTTCCGTCCTCAAGAATCTTTTCAGAGCCCTCATCATTTCTTTATTCCTTAGACTGTAGATGAAGGGGTTAAGCATGGGTGTGACCACAGGATACCTCACCAAGACTGGTTGCAGTTGAGTGTGGATTTGGTAATGCAGTGGAAATAAGATTCACTCCTAAGATTGTACCATAGAATAAGGAGACCACTGAGAGGTGAGAAGCACAGGTGGAAAAGGCTTTATACTTCCCCTGAGCTGATGAGATTGTACATGCAGAGGAAAAAAATCTTTGAAAAAGAGAAAATACCAGTGAAGGGATCAAAAATGAGCAACCTATCTGCACAATACATCACTATTTCATTGAGGAAGTTGTAACAGGAAAGCTGGATCATCAGATCATGGTCACAGAAAAATTGGAGGAGTTCCAAGTGGTTACAAAAGGACAACCACAAAACCATTAAGCATAGTAACAAGGAATGCAGGGCACTCATGGTCAAGGATCCCAGAATCAGCAGTCTACAGAGATGGAGGTTCATGATGGCCATGTAGTTGAAGTGGTGACAGATGGCCACGAAGCAGTCATAGGCCATGACAGCAAGGAGGAAGTCATCTAACCCTGTAAAGAGCATGAAAAAGTATATCTGGGTGAGACAGCCTGCATAGATTATGACTCTTATCTGCGTCTGTATGTTCATCAGCATCTCTGGCATTGTAGTGGTGGTTAAGCAGATGTCTATAAAGGTCAGGTTGAACAGGAAGAAATACATGGGTGTGTGGAAATGGGAGTCAGTGATGGTGGCCAGAATGATGAGCAGGTTGCCAAAGACAGTGGTCAGGTACATAGACTGAAAGAGGCCAAAGAGGAAGAACTCCAACTCTAGTTCCTCTGAAAATTCTCAAAGGAGAAATTCTGAAATTCCTATATGATTTCCTGGTTCCATATTCTTGATGTGACTAACTGGAAGTAAAGAATAAAATGTCTAATTTTCAAACGTACCACCTTTACTAACCTATCTATAATTTGTATGTTGGAGTCAGGAAATTAATTTATGGATTTGTTTATGAAATCTAAACAAAGAGTGCCAACTCTGAATATTAATTGCTCCCCTACTTTCAAAATTTTACCAAATCTGAGAGCATTATAAGTATTTCATGGAAATTCTTTCATTCATTTGTGGAATGAATATTCAGTCCCTCAGTGCTGCTGGCACTGACTAGCCAATGCTTGCTTGTCCAAAAACCTGGACACCATAACCCAGAGAAGTTGACATGTGAAATTAACCATAACAATTCATACTTGATACACACCATACACATCTCCTTAAAGGATAATTAATTTCTAAATAATGTCAATAGCATAGACATACTTTCACCTGACATAATTCAACTGTTTGTATCCTACCAGAAATGCACTAACTCTGTCATCAGAAGAGGTTGCAAGAACTCAGGTAATATTAAATTTTATCCAATATATCTTGAAATGTAAATACTATAAAATAAAATTAGTACAATTTATTTAATATGTTTTAGGAATAAGGAATTGAGAAAACAAAAATATTTGCTTTGTTTGTATGTAAAAACATTCACAAAACAAAACAAGGAAGAAATAACTCCTTATTTTGCAACTGGTTATTTGGTCCTAGGTCATATTTAAAACTGCCTCCCTCTTCTACCCTTTCCTTATTCACTGCACATTCCACAAGCACCTCCACACTGGTCATAGCTATTTGCCTGGTTTAGTGATCCAATTTTTAATCCTGTCAGAGCTGGGCTATTAATAGTCTGTCTGGTATTGGGTTGTTGCAGTTTTCCAGTGACTTTAACCACAGGGCATGGTAGCACTAAGAGATGCCCTATAATGCGAATATTCTCGCTGTCCTGATTTTGTGATAATCAGGGTAGGCTAAACATTCACTATATTAGAAACCATGCATATGTCCCCCATACCTAGTTTTTCTCCCTATGTCTGATCTTTAGAATTCTGGTGATAAACTAAGCCTGATTTATTATATGACCATCCTGTATGTGAAATGACTGTAACTCTAGGTATCTTTGGTCAACCTTAAGATATATAACAGGGGAACAGATGTGGCTCAAATGGTTGGGCATCCGTCTCCCATATGGAGGGACCTGGGTTCAATCCCCAGGACCCCCAGGTAAAAATTTAATAAAAGAAAAATCTAGAAGGCATGTGGGCCACCAGACCCCTCACCCGGGCATGCTGCCAGGCCCCTTGAGTGGGTGAGTCCCCCAGGCCCTGCCTGCAAGTGCATTGTCAGGCCCCATGCACAGGTATGCTGTTAGGCCCCATGAATCACACAGCAAGTGATGCCAAAACAGGAGAGTGACACAAGGGAAAGCCAAGATGAAATGTGCCAAAAAGATGGAAACTAAGGTGGCACAGGCAGTGAGATACCTCTTTCCCACATTGGAGGTTCCAAGGATCAAATCCCAATGAAGACAGGAGGAGAAGGATGAGAAGAGAGGGCAGGAAATGGTCACAGACAGTTGCCTAATGAATGAACACAAAAACAATAAAAATGGGGGGGCTAAAAATGGATAAAAGTAAATAAATAAATCCTTAAAAAATATATAGGGGAGTAAGATACAGACTGTAGTTAGTAGTAATACTTTGCCAATGCACTTTCATAATTTCTTAACAAATGTTTCACAACAATTCAAAGTATTTGTGGTGGGGTGATGTGTGGAAGCCCTGTATGATGTTATGCATGTTTGTTTTGTGAGTTCACAATGTTTACTGAACACCTATTGTTTGTGTATGTTCATGTATGAATAATATACTTCAATAAGTTGTTTAAAAAAAAAAAAAGAGATTCCCTATAATCAACATCATTCTCTGCAGCCAGTACATAGCCCCTTTCTTTGCCTGTTGATTCAGAGGCATGAGCAGCCCAAAGTGGTCCATTGGCTATCTTATCCTCCAGTTCAATGGAAACATAGTTGGGTCTCCTTGTGGGAACACTCTTCCTTTTGGAAATAAGACATCTAGACCAGCAGAACATAAGGTTGAAGATACAGGAAATAAAAGTTTTCTTATTAGTTAGGACTAATATAGTGAGCTTTGACACTTCCCTTTCTATACCTTATTTCTTGGACCCATGAATCCTTCCTATGGGAGAAATAGCACCATAGACTGGATGCTGATTTAGAGCTGCCTGGAGAACTTTGTTCAGCACTGCAATGTATTGCCACCCAGCTATCAGAATAATTGAACCTTCCAAAGGCCATTCTAATATCCTCTCAATCCAGCTGCTTCAGGACTATGGGGAACATGGTAAGACCAGTGAATTCCATAAGCATGTGCCCATTCCAACATTTTATCTGCTATGAAGCTAGGAGAACTCCAAAATCAATATATCAGCAAGGCAACACTTTGTCTCTGAAGACTGTGGAGTTCTAGGGCTGGCTGCCAGTTCTATTTGGGTCCTTGGCTTTTTCCTCTTATGTCTTTACTCATAATGTTATCATCTCCTGTCTTTTCTGGGTTCCATTGCCCTCCAGCTTTTCCTGCAGCATTCCCTCTGTGGTCTTCTCTATAAGAACTCTAGTAATAAGATTAAGACCCATCCTGATTCAGTTGGCTGCATATTATATAAAAATAATATCTTTCATGGTCCTATTTACTATGGATTCACAACCACAGGAATTAATTAAGACTAGAAACATGTTTTCCTGGGGTACATAATTCAACCTGCCACACTAGGTACCAGGGATGCGTTAATTTCTCAAGAAGTGATGACAAGTATGGAGCAGCAGATGCAATTGGAGTTGGCACCTGGTTAAATTTATGATTATCCACTGTCCTCCCCCAAGTTCCATCTGTTTTCTGTACAAGCCAAATAAGAGAGCTGAAGGGGTGGTGATGGTAATCACCACTCCTGCATCCTTCAAGTCCTTGATAGTGGCACTGATCCCTTCAATCCCTCCAGTAACACAGTATTGCTTTGTTTCACTATTTTGCTGGTCAGAGTCAGTTCTAGTGTCTTCTGCTTGACCTTTCCTACCATAAGAGCCTTAATTCCACAGGTCAGTGAGCCATGTGAAGATTCTGCCTGTTGCTGAGTATGTTTATTTCAGTTATACATTCTGGAATTAAGGAAATAACGACAGAATAGGATTGGTAAGCCACTGCAGTCACTGTAGAGACAGAACTGAGCTAAAACTCCATTGATCACATGACTTTCATTAGCCCTTACATTTACTAGGGGATCACAGTGACATTTTGGGTCTTGTGGAATTCACATCAGTTCTAAGACAGAGTCTAATAATCCCCAAATGCCTGAATATTTTTGTGTCCCCAGCATAAAATCACCTAGTTAAAAGGCTATTTGGGTATTTGGGGGTTGCTGAAAGATTAAATATATAAAATTGTTTGCAGTATAGCAGGCTTGATCTGCATGTCACCTGGACTTCATTTGTTTCAAGGAGTTCTGGGCCTGTAAGCTGACCTAAGTCTGGGAATTGATTGAGGGGCCATGATTTTGTTTCTGAGTTTGTGTGATTCAAGTTAGGCTTTTGTTCACTTATCCTAGAACACTTCTCTTTATATATATCAAGTCAGAATCTAGTAGACTGCTCATTCATTTCATTTCTAGGTACCACAAGATCACCTAGCCAATGCCACATGTCTATGAGTCAGTCTATTCTGATTACAGCTTTTTACTTTGTTGTCCATCTGGGTAGACACACCCACATTATTTTTGGTAATTAAATGCTGCCACTTTTATTCTGCCAATCAGAATGCAATTTTTCCTATATTTTTGCCAAGTTCTGGGATAGCAAATTCCACACTAATTTCTGATATATTGAAGAATGTGACCACAGGGGATTCCACGGTAAGGGATGATGGGGATGCTGTCATAATTTATTTCTCACAATTGTGGTGAAATATGTGTACTCTGGATAGTCCTTGGGTGCATGAAGAGGTCTTACATGATGAATCCACTCCAACAGGCCAATCTCTCTAAGTCTTTGGCTCCCCACATCCACATTATACCAGACCAGTTCTTGTATTTCAATGCCACTTAATGTAGGCCACTGTTTGGTCAATGCCTCATCCAACCAAGTGAACAAACTGATACAGCCCTTCTAACCCATCTTGTTATATAATTCAGTCCAGAATCTCTGCTTAGTGGGCCCATATCAATAAATTAAGCCTGAAGCAAATTTTTGTTCCTGTTCCCATTATCCCACCTCCTTCATATCCTTTCCCACACAGATTTGCCTGAATTCTGTCTGTACATTTGAAAACTCATGCTGTGTTTTTGGAGCGCAGCACACCTACCCATAGGTCACACATCATACTTCAACTTTTGGCACCTGTTAGAACTTCATAGTAGTTATAGTTGTGGAATAAAAGAGGGGCAGTGGGGGTGGGTCATGAAAGGAATTAGCTGTGTCTTGCAAGCCAATTACTCAGGACATTCCATTACAGTTACATCTGATAAAACAGGGTTAATCTCTACAGCTGGGAATGGGAAGTCTGATTCATCAGGGTAGACTGGAGGCCAGGTACCTGCTTCCTCAAAGCAGATCATTATGGGTTAATCTGGCAAAGAAACTGAGCAGAATCTAGGATTTCAATATCCCCATCTTCATGTCTATCACACATATGGCCCATTCCAATTTTCATGATCCCATTCCTTCCTGATGAATGCCCTCTCTTTAAAAGCAGTCACCCTGAAAAAAGGTAACTCAATTTGCATTGCAATTTGGCCCTTCACCCAATGAGACTAAGCAGCTGATTTTCATAAATCTCAAGCCTGCAGCTTCAAAAATTTCCTTCAGAGCATACATAGTAACTTTCACATCCTTCAATTGGTACTTACAATGCAAATTTGAAGCCCTGAGCTCAATCTTTAGAAATTTTATATAATAACAACCAGACTTTATCATTTTTAACTTCACAAAACTCAGTTAAAATAAGAAATACCCTGTCACCCAGGGCTTGCCTCCCATAAGCATTTGAGTAGCAGTATCCAATGGGGATATTTTGTGAGTCTCTATTGGGATTTCATGCCATGGTCTATCAGTGTTTTCTTGATCATTGGAAATAGAGTCATAACTCCTACTTAATCAAATCAGCTGAGGGAAACATTTTAAAACCTCAGAACAAACTCAGGAATTTAATCTTTAAGATATTGTTTCTCAAAAAGCACTCTTGGTATCAAAGTTGTATTAGGATTCCCAAGAAAAAGAGAACCATATCTTGTGTGTGTGTACATTTATGTACAATTTGGCTTATACAACTATAGGGATTGGCACTCCCAAATTCTATAGAGCAGGCCACAAATTAGAAAGTTGATTAAGGTGATTTCAGATTTCCCAAGAGAAACTGTCTATCTGAAATAGATACAGAAATTCTGCTTTCTGACTGCTGAAATCTGCATTTCTCCCTTGAAGACCCCCAACTGAGTGGATGAGGATACTCCTCTACTTCCTGAAGTCAATCTCCTTTGTTGATGAAAGATTCAATCAACCCAAGAAATGAAATGGAACCACTCCTGTTTCCATGGGTAGATTTGTGTCCATACTCTGTATTACAGAACACAATTAGAATTTATGAACTAAATACCCCTGCTCTGATGACTGTGGAAACCACCAAATATGCATATACTCACTTAAAGAGACACACAAACAGGCACACATGCAAAGAGAAATACACAGCTAAATGCAAAGACACACACAGACTTACACACACATAAGCACACACAGAGATGGACACACATTGAAATACAAAAACACACAGAAAGACACACATGCTCAGAGACACACAGACAAACACAGAGACAGATGTGCACAAATATATACACATACAAGCACACACACTGATATGCACTCACATTAAAATACAAGCATGCACAGAACAAAAGAACATGCAAGCACAGACACACATGCAAAAAGACACACAATGAAAGACATGCACAGAAATACACATACACACACACGTACATGCAAAGATGGACACGTATAGTCAAACACAAACACACAGATAAAAGGAGACACAAACAAACACACAAACAGAGACATACAAAGAGAAAGAGACACAAACAAACACCACAAAATGATCTCCTAGTATCATGTTGACTACAGGGACTTTTCACCCCCAGAAAAGCTGAATAAGCCATGGTTTAGTGCAGTTCAAGCTGTCATCATATTATTTCCCCAAATTATTTAGAAATGGTACCCAGAGCTTCCAGTTCATGAGGTTCCTTGCATATGAAAACTAGGGGTTTTATTTTGGTATGACAATTTTCTGCCCTGGGTTTAAAGAAACATAAAAGTCTGCTACATAAGTGGAGAGAGAGTAATGCAAAGTACCTGATTGAAAAGAAAAATTATAATCTCAAATCACCACTGTGACAAAGAAATTTCCTTGGTACTGGTGGGATTCCAAACTTGATAATATACCAGGATACCCAGGAAAACTAATAGAAGAGCAAAACCATTTTATCTAAAAAGTAGTGACATTTTCATGGTGTCAAGACACAATATATATTGAATACACCAAGAGTAAACTGAGCAAAGTGAAAAAAAACCAAGTTTTCACAAAAGGAAATATAATAAGTATCACAAATGTTGGGAAATTTTCTGGGAAGTGGTATAAGAATTTTAAAAGAAGTTAAATGCAAAAAAATTTGGAAACTTACAAAATTGATTTTGAAGCTCAGATTTACCATTACATTAACTGTTGAAATTTGATAGGAACCAAACATTTTAATTCTTAATGCTGTCACCTATATAGAAGTGATTTTGGTATCCATCCTCATATAATAGTGAAGATGAGAAATCAATATCTGTAAAATGCTTTACATGGTTCCTTCCTGTAAGTATATGAATTGATATCATGGGTGATGAAATGATTTTTCTTCTATTTCTCAAATGTCTTATTCTTTCCACAATAAGTCCCCAATACAACATCCTTATTTCAGTACCTTAAGAATCCTCCCAATAATCACAGACTGTTCATCCCTCTAGATTATAGAGAGGAAAAAGTTGACCTGTTGTCATATGATAAAAAAAAATACTTTTAGGTGATGGCAGAAGATGATGTAATATTAGAAATAGATCTATCCATAAAAGAAAAAGAATACAAGAAAGAAAACAGGGTAAGAAACTTAGAGGGCAATACATATAAAACATTAATCATTTTAATGATTAATGGAATATGTATAAAACATTAATCATCAATAAACATTAAGTCAAAGGAAGCAGCTTTCTTAGTTTGAAAGGCAAGAAAGAAAAATAAATGTGACACTAAAAGATTGATTTGAACACACAAAATTTAGAAACTTTCACACAATGCCCAAAAATACCTCTACACATACATAAAGGAGCTAAAAGGCAAACAGCTAGGATATTAAGGAAAGAAAGAAAAGGAAAAGGAAATCCTAAAGTTCTGTATCTGAAAGATTGCAATCAATGCACCAACTGAAACCCTCAAGCCCCAGTATACAAACCAAGATTGAATAAAAAAATATCAGCAAAGGAAAAATTAAATGGCTAAAAAACTCATATTAATGTAACCAAACTAATAAAGGAATGATTGACAAGTAAAGTTTTTAAATATACCATCTGACAGCTGTTAAATAAAACTGACCTTTCCTCATGTAACACCCATTGTGGGAGTGTTTGTCCCTGGAAATGCTGAGCAAGGTAAAATCTACATCCTTTGGACAGGATCTTTGCCATCAACAAAGAAATATGCTCAAACAAAGGGCTCTTAGGAAAAATCCCTCACTTCTACACATTCCTCCACTGCTAATAACCCATTTTTCCCTACTCCCATTTAGTACAAGTCTTCATGGACAGATGTTCTGCTTTTCCTGGAATCACTTTATCCAACTCATTCCTGCTTCTAATTGTCCTTCCAAACCAATCAGCAATTGACAACAAGGACCCCTACATAACTGAGACAATGGATACCTCCTTTTCAAAAGTATATATATTCATGAATTATACTAGCAGGGAAAACAAGTGCTATGACCTCTCAGCTCCAAGCTACACCGCACTGCCTCTCAGATGATCTCAGGGGAAAGCTCTTGGCTTCCTTTCTCCCTGATCTTTTTCCTGCAAATTTCACTGAGCTTTCAAATTCAATAGGATTTTTCTCTGAGAAGGTCTCAGTGTAGAATTGCAAAGTACTTCCTCGGTGGTAGGTGAAGGAACTGAAGCTCTTTCACCATTAAGACTGAATCTGGCATCAGTGCCTCAGCCAGAGTTGGGTCTCCCAAGGAAATAAGCATGTCCCATCCAACCCAGGGTTGCCCAGGATGAGAGAAAGTAGCAGAGAAGATATTTACAGATTAGTTATAGCTGGTCATTATCATGTTTCCTTGTCATGAGCATCATTTCCCTCTAGTACAATGGTCTAACAGAAAGGAAATTTTTATGACTGATTCTCTTTTCCCAGTAGTCCAGGTTCTGAGTCAGGGAAATCCCATTTCTGATTCTTCCTCCATGAACTCCCTTTCCTTCGACAAATGCCAGCTGCTAGCAAATGCCCCATGCATTTTCTTAAAGGTGCTCCAAAGTTTAAGACTGGGATGCCCTCCTGGTCTAGGTCCCTTAGACCTCCAAAGCTCTGACATGGGGTGAGGATACAGTCCTTGACATTACCTCTAGGTATGTACTCTTCTTCCCTTCATTAAAGAGGGGAACTGTATCTATTAGATATAAAACCATGGAAACCATGGATGCTGCACTCTTGTGCTTGATGACACTTTACCAAAACATTTAGTTATTTTGTGCTTGTAACAAAAATTACCACTTGTTTTTTGTCCATTTTAAAAATGTTTGTTCATTGTAAGAAATATATTAAGCTCTTCTTGCATACCATGGCCTGAGCCCTCCACTATGAATGGATAGACTCATTTATTTTTCCTGCATATCCTTGTGTGGTGCTCAATTTATTTCATTAATAAATCTATTAATGTGACAAAATGTGGAAAAGGGACTGAGTTTTGTGTAGTGGAAGATAAAGGATCTTATTATTTACCAGCAAATAATATAGAACATGCCATCCAGTCCTGCACACTTTGATAAATGCCTAGAAACATGGATGCCAAAATTCCTTACTTTATGTGTAGATATAAATTGTCCAAAGCAATTCATTACTTTTGTAATACAATGTATGGTTGAATGGTTTACTTTAGCATAACCAAGTTTCATATGTGTGAAGGTAGGTTTTGGTTCCATTGAATGTTCATAGAGTCACAATTTCAGTTCTGAGGATTAGGGACCTGCAATTAGAGACAATTATTTCAGCCCCAAGAAAAGTGACCCTTGTATGGATTGCCCAGAAGGAATATCCTCAGAGACCATTTATGTCTTTATTCTTCCAACTGTAAATGATGAGGTTCAGCATAGGTGTTTCCATGGGGTACATCACCTAGGGTGATGTAAGTGCAAGTGCGTAGCAAAGAACTCATGAACTCACCTTTACTCACACAGAAAAACAAGTAAACAAGTGAAAGGCAAGACACACAATTTGAAAATGCTTCATTCTTCCCACGAGTTGATGAGATTACACATATGGAGGACCCAATCTTAAAATAATACTACAGGATCACAGCGAGGGTACCACAAGGCAGAAGGCTAGCTGCAAAGAAAATCACTGTATCATTGATGAAAGTGTCAGAACATGCATGTTGGGCCATCTGACTAAAGTAAAAAAAAAAAGTGGTGCATTTCCAAGTGTGTACAAAAGGGCAGTGAAAGAAACTTTAAGCTTTATATTGAAGAATACAGAATACTCACAACCCAGGATATCAAAACAAGAAATATATTTCAATGTATTTGATAGGCAAAGAAAATCCTTCTCAAATGTTGAGTAAATGTTACTTGGAGAGATCAATGTCTGGTGAAGGTCAGAGCCACGGAGAAAAATCACAGGGTGGAAGAGGCCCCAAGGGAGGGGATAAACAAATGTGCCATCCAAGGTCCTCCCAAGGAACAAAATTAGCAGAAGAGTTCATTTCTATTTTGGCCACTTCACACATGGGAACCAAATTGCTCAGATATTACACTAAGAATGAGGTGATTGCTTTAATGGTCATCTGGGAAAATAAACTTTTTAGGACCCAGAAATGGTAAATATGGCCACTGCTCCTCTCACCTACAGCTTAAGGGTACCAAGAAGAAGAGAATTTTATTGTGCTATTACAGAGAATGCTGGACACCACCTCCCTGTTATTCTTTGAAGCTGAGCTGATGCTCAATCACTGAGGAGGGAAAGACTCAGTGAAAAAGAAGCTCAAAGAAGGCCATTTGAGCATCTGCTATGAGGAACTGATATGGAGACAGAGCTCTCCAAATGTGATCTATGATGGGACAAGCTGGTTTAACATAATGGTGAGTTCATCCACTTAAAGATGGCACACATTTGAACAACTCCCTCTAACATCTCCTCCACATCGCTCGTCTAGAAGACAATTCTAAGTCTCTGTCTTTATGAAAACTGGCCTTTTCTTGAGTCTCAACATCTATCAAATGTTTCTTATCCAGCTGTCTGAGACATGTTTCTGTAGTCATTAAATGTGCCTCCATTCTACTCACCCAGGGATCCTCCTGTATCAATTATCTATAAAAATGTCACTCAGTCATTAATTCATTTGCTCAAGAAACATTACTGGGTTCCAGTGAAATGAGCACCTGCAAGTTTCTCACACATTTTCTCACATTAAATTACTTAATATTCTGCCGCTCCAGTCTCTATTTTTATAATGGGAATAACGGTGATTATGAGGAATAAATTACTAAAGTGTCTAAAACCTACTGAGCACCTATAAATGCTCATTAATTTAATTGCTAAATTACTGTAAATATATTGTCATCTGTTAAATAGAAATAATGTTGATGAGAACAAAATGAGCTAATGCATATCACACACAGCACAGTGCTTGCTTCATGGTAATGTGAATAGATTATAGCAATTTTCACTCTCATTTATTGCATATTTACAGATTTCCATGCTCTGTTTCAGGAGATTAATATTTTTGTTAATATTTGTAATTATTCTGCTCTCTTTTCTAAGACTTTAACAGTATATCTGAATATAACTGCTTTTTTCTCTTGCACCCACATATTTACAATTTTTTAATAATGAGGAGAGTGTTGTGAATAGTGTAAGAAAGAGCTCCCATAATGGTGAAAATATTCTGGAATTATATAGATATGATGGTAGCACAGTATTGTGAATGTCCAAATTACCACTGAATTGCACACTTCAAAATGGCTACTGACTTTTATACATTTGCTGAGTATCAGCTACCTTCCTAGAATGCTATTCATTAAAAATAAGTATTCAGCTGCCAGTGTGTCACCTGCAAATTTTGAAATGTCACCATTCTAGTACTTAATAGCTTTTATTGCTCTTTCTCATCGCATTGCACTGGTGGGATATTCCAGCATGCTGGTAAGTCATGTTAATGTCATGGACTTGATTTCTTCTTCAATACTTGAGGGAAATTCTTCTATTGTTCCTGTCACAGGACACTGCCAGGGCATTTTGGGAGAAAAGTATTTCTTGTTTACTTAACTCCTTCCTTAAATGATTTATCTGATTTCCTCCACCCTGAATAGACTTTGGGCACATATGTTTTTCAAATATGGATTCTTTTACTGGAGATTTTAAAAATTTGACAAGGGAATACAAGTAATATTATATTACCAAGTGTAGCATTTCCTTACATCTGTGGTGATTTGTCCCAAACTTACTTTTATGTAATTCTGTTCAATCTCTATTTTTCCATGTGAATAGACTTCTGACTCTATTTGTTGGCTTTTGCCAAAGAATTTCCTGTGAGATTCCTTCTTCAGGTCTGGGATATTACCTCTTATAATTCATTAACTATAGATTTTATCTTTATGATTTATTCCATTCTCCTTTGCCTGTGTTTGTTTTCTGCAACATTTAACTACAGCATCATCAAACAGAAAGATTTTATTTCTTGAGACTAGAATGCATTTGTGTTCATTTGCAGTATGAAAGATATACTGGAAGAAAACATATCTAAAAACCAAGATTAACATTACAACTTAAAAATCACTTTTAAAAATTTAGTATAGCCATTTGCAGATTTTTACCTTGATTATTGGCAAATATAGGTTTATCTTTAAAAGGTCTGTTTTATAATTTTACTTCATCACACAGCAGAGGACCAATTATGCATTTATTGCAGTTTATGACAGTGCTAGTTTTTCCCATCTGATAGAATTTTACATTCTTACATTTTAAAAGAGGAATTTTAATTATCTTCAGTGAAGATGACATCTTGCTTAAATTTCATTTTCAAGCAAAAATAGTACAATGCAAATTTTTCAAACATACCATTTTGTACATCTCCTTTATGAGCTGATAATAGTCAATGACTTTTTATACCCAAAAAAGAAATAACATTTTCATGTTTTGTAATTAGGAGTATAAAGTAGATTAATTTTTACATTTATATTTTTCAGGATGGAATATTTTCTCATTGAGTTTTTCTAAATTCTGATCTGATTTTTCATCTTTTCCTCTCTTATTCTAACCAGACTTCATATTCAGGAACAACGATGCCTTTCTAAGGTTACATCTATCTATATAGAAATTTTTATATCTATATATTCATCTTTATTTTCTTCTAACAG